>CAUZXS010001089.1:30000-50000 GCA_963585895.1 Sepioteuthis lessoniana | reverse complement strand
TCACTTAGTGAGTTAATAAAGGACCAAATGTCACTGTATTGTTAAGTTGTGCTCAATATCAATGATGGGGGAATTACATAGAGAAAGACATACATACATATATATATATATATATGTATATATATATATGTGTGTGTGTGTGTGTGTGTTTCATTAGATAAAAAGACAAATTTTGTCTGTATAATTTGTCTTTATTATTTAATGAAACATGCTTAAATGAACAACTGCTGCCTAACTCTGCTTAAAAATTGACTTTGTGTCATATCCTGCCCGAGCTGAGGGGTTGGTAAATATACATATAAAAAAAACAGTGTATAACACTATTGATAAAAAAAACATATCTATAAGATTATATATATATATAAATATATATATATACATATATATATATATATATATAGAGAGAGAGAGAGAGAGAAAGAAATGGAAGATTTTGGTGAATCTGACAAGATGATGAAAATAAATGCAAAAATGGATGAATAAAACATTTACAATGAGTTTAGTAGTAATATTTTGTTCTTTATTCAAAGCATCTGAAGAAGTTCTTCCTTGAATAAAGAAGGAAATATGACTATTAAACCAGTTGTAAGTGTTTGATTTGTCCACTTTTCCACTTATTTTTATCATCTATATATATATATATAAATAGAGAATATATAACTATAGCCATACATCAAGCACTCCAAGAGATTGATATGAAATTCCTCATATATTCTATATGCAAAAAAATCCACACCAATTGTCTTTGGATGCTGACTAATTCACATACCTAGGAAGCAGTGTCTTATCAACCGAAAAAGACATCGACACGCGCCTAATGAACACATGGACAGCTATCGATAAACTATCGGTCATATGGAAATCAGACCTGACCAATAAAATGAAATGCAGTTTCTTCCAAGCAGCGGTTGTGTTGATACTGCGATATGGATGCACTACTTGGACGCTAACAAAATGGCTGGAGAAGAAGCTAGATGGCAACTACACAAGAATGTTGCAAGCAATATTAAACAAGTCCTAGTGGCAACACCCCACAAAGCACCAACTATACGGCCACCTGCCTCCCATCACGAAAACTATCCAAATTAGACAAACCAGGCATCACGAAAACTATCCAAATTAGACAAACCAGGACACTGCTTAAGGAGCAGGGAGGAGCTCATAAGTCATGTAATCCTATAGAGCCAACATATGGCCGAGCTAAAGCAGGACGACCAGCTAGAACATACATACAGCAGCTGTGTGAGGATACGGGATGTAGCCGAGAAGACCTGCCAGAGGTGATGAACGATAGAGAAAAGTGGCGAGAGAGGGTCAGGGATATCGGTGCTAGCAGCACAACATGATGATGATGATATATATATAAAGGTTTATGGTTCTTACTATTATTTATTTGGTTTAACAGCATAGCAATTCTTCATGGTCATTTACTGACAAATCCTATATATATATATATATATATATATGGAGAAATGGTAGATTTTAGTAAATCTGACAAGATGATAAAAATAAGTGGAAAAGTGGATGAGTCAAAAAATTACAATGGGTTTTGTAGTAATATTTCGTTCTTTATCCAAGAAGAACTTCTTCAGACTAAACATTTTTATCTGTTTCTGTTTCTTTGTTTAATGGCATATCAATCTTTGTGGGTTATTTAATGCCAAAGCTATCCTTCTAGAAGAACAGCAGTGATGTTATTTAACCCATAGCTGGGAGGATAAGGTGGTTCATACTTTTCCCAAGGGTATAAACATTTTTGAGTTTTTCTACATTTTATCAATTGATTGTTTATTGTTTGTTTGTTTTAATGCCATATCAACATTCTTGGGTTATCTAATGCCAAATCCATCCTTCTAGATAAACAGTAGTGGTACTATTTAAACCATAGATGGGAGGATAAGGGAGTTCATACATTTCTAAAGGGCATTTGTCCAAAAGTGAATGTTATAGCGCGACTGGAGTTCGAACTTGCTTACTACAAGTCTGCAGGCCATCACTTTAACCATTAAACTATGAAGACACACCCTTCAGCAATTGAGGAAATAGTTAAAATAATGGAGAACATAAAAGAATATAAAGGGAGAGAAAGGGTCCCAGAAACCTTTCCTCCCTCCATCCCTCGCCTGCATTTACTTTTACTTTTTCTCAAAAACCTCTATCCCCCCCCATATTTCACTCTTTCTCTCTGAAAATTATTCCCCTCTATCTGGTCAAATCTTGGATGAAACCTGATTCACTTGATGTCACCTAGCTTTGACAATCTACCCAGATGGTCACAGTCAAAACCAATAACCTATCACTCAAACCTGTATCTATTTCACTCCCAGTTCTTTCCTTATCTGTCTCTTGTCTTTGGACCCTTTCCCTCTCTTTACATCTTTTTACATTCTTCATTATTTTATTTATTTCCTTGATGGCTGAAACGTTGAAAAACTCAAGAATATTTTGTCTGAAGAAGATCTTTTTTGAATGAAGAACAAAATATTATAACTTAACCTTTTTTCAGTATTTGATTTATCCACTTTTCCACTTATCTTTATCACACACACACACACACACACATATATATATATATATATATTGTCATCCACAGACAGACTGTTTTCGTTGTATGACAACTATTCAGTGTGGCTAGACATGTAGGACGCTTGAAGCTGGGATTGAAACCCGTCCAACTTTACGTTAGACTTAGTATCAGACCACTCAGCCAACAAGCGAACCATGTCTGCTCAGGAATTATAAGGTTTTAAGTAGTAGCTTTCATTTGTTTACATTTATACCTTACCGAATACCAGAAGGCTCAATTCATTCATAGAGCTTTGCATTATGCGACTCCAGTCATAAATTCATTCATTAGAGTGTTCAACCCCCATGGGGGAGCATATATATATATATATATATATATATATACCTGCTGTACCAAAAACTTGATTATATATATATATATATTTTTATGAGGGTGAGTCAGATGTTTAGCAATATTATGGTAAACTTGAGAATCAATTCAGTAGCTCCAGTGATGATTCTCCCTGAATTGTGAGATGCTATACTCAGCCTAATGCTCTCCAAATTCGACTCTTTAAATTTGACTCTATAAAATTTGACTTAATAATTTTGACTGTATAGTTTCACAATAAATTTGACTCAATGAAATTTGACACAATAATTTTGACTCTATAGTTTCACAATTTGACTCTATGAAATTTGACTCAATAATTTGACTCTATAATTTCACAATAAATTTGACTCTATGAAATTTGACTTAATAATTTTGACTCTATAATTTCACAATAAATTTGACTCTATAAAATTTGACTTAATAATTTTGACTCTATAATTTCACAATAAATTTGACTCTATGAAATTTGACTCAATAATTTGACTATAATTTCACAATAAATTTGACTCTATAAAATTTGACTTAATAATTTTGACTCTATAATTTCACAATAAATTTGACTCTATAAAATTTGACTTAATAATTTTGACTCTATAATTTCACAATAAATTTGACTCTATGAAATTTGACTCAATAATTTTGACTCTATAGTTTCACAATAAATTTGACTCAATGAAATTTGACTCAATAATTTTGACTCTATAATTTCACAATTTGACTCTATGAAATTTGACTCAATAATCTTGACTCTATAATTTCACAATAAATTTGACTCTATGAAATTTGACACAATAATTTTGACTCTATAATTTCATTGTAAATTTGACTCTATGAAATATAACTCTATCAAATTTGATGCTATAAAACTGACAAAATACTATTAGAATCATATGTATATATTGTATTATATTATTAAGTATAAATTCTGTGAAATCCCCTTGGGTATTGTTAACAACCCCCAAACCCTATATATATATATTAGTAATATCCAGTCAGCGTCCAATGACAGTGAGTGGGGATTATTATTCTTGTATAGAATATATGGGGAATATCATATGAGTTCATGTGAGTGTTTGATGTGTGACTATTGTTACATCACTTATTCCTTCCAGGCATATATATAACAAAATTCACATTCAGAGCGTATGTAGTGCAATTAGAAGGAAACTCAAACCTGGTTAAGTTGTCATTATGAATTTATTTCGCCGGAGAATATTTTTATATTGTCCATCTCATCAGATGACTTTTTATGTGTTAGACTTGAGGTTGTGGAACAGCAAATGTGGAATTAAAGTTCATATGTGTATGAGGAGAAAAAAATTTAAATTCTCAGGTGAGGGCAGATAGGGTCATCTGCTATGGGATTCCTGGCATGTGCTTGAATTGGAATGGGTTGACCTTCAGGAACACCCTACACCTGTTTCTTAATGTTTCTAACATCTACTGTTTTGACCCAATCTATCTATCTATCTATCTATCTATACATACATACATACATACATACATACATACATACATACATATGTATTAATACATATATATGGTTATATATATATATATATATATATATATATATATATATATATATATACAGTTATACAAGTAAATATACATATATGTACATATATGTATGAATATGACCTGTCTTATCTAATGAAACATGTTTATAAAAGTATTTGCCAGTTTAAGACACAATATATATATACATATATATATATATATATACATATATATATATATATATACACATGCACACACACACACATATATATATATATATATATATATATATATATATAATTCTATTCAAGAAAAAAACAAAATTCTGTCACATTAGGATTATAAATTTATTTCCATCCTGTTAAGAGTATTGATATGAATCAAACTCCGAAAAAAAAATTAACGGGACGTCTTCAGATCCAACATAGAAAAAAATTATTTACGTTGATCTCTTTTGCAGGAATATTTACATATTCGAATTTTGAATAATTTAATTGTCCTGACTGAATTATTCCCAACTCCGGATTTAATGGATTGAAGAATACCTATATATATATATATATATATATATATATATGTATATATATATATATATATATATATATATATATATATATATATATATATATATTGAGAGAGATAATTAGATAGATTTTTCTTTATAAAACCATTGTATGTTGATTCCATTTTCTCTTGCTTTGCTGTTTACAATTATTTTCCTCACAAATAGTTCAAATCCTGTCAAACATGTATACATACTCAATATATATATATATATATATATATATATATATATATGCATGTATGTATATATGTATATATATATCTATATACATATATATATATATATATATATAGACATTTGTATTTTAATGCATATGTATTTTCCATTTCACATGATTTTATCACCCTTTATTCTAACATTGGTTTATATGGTTATATTTTTTTGAAGTTTTTTATGAGCGCATTTTTCCTTTGTTGGTTTACAATGCTTGCATACTGAATACCTCTACCAAATCCGCACAAAAGTACTTTAATATAAGTCACTATTAAATTTGTTGCCTGCCTGGCATTATTATTATTATTATTATTATTATTATTATTATTATTATTATTGTTATTATTATTTATTCATTTATTCATCTACTTTTTGACTTGAAACTGTATTTTTTTTTTTTGCTTTTTTTCCTAAAATCTTACCTATTTTATCTACAGTAACAAAAGATGAAAGCAGAGGAGCAGAATGGGAATTAAAGAAAGTCAGATGGAGCTGAGATGAATGAAATCATGTTCACTTCTCAATATGTCATCCAAACTCTTTGTTACGGGTTCTCGATGAAATTTTGTTTTTTATAAAATAAAAAAAGGTTGGGGGTGGGGGAAGAAACATCTATAAATAAAAATCAAATTGGTCCTTATTCCCATCAAAGATTCTTCTGCTTAATATTTGTTCTTTATTCACCATCTTTTTGGTTATTTTTCTTCTTTCTTTTTTAAAATCTTTATTTGTATTTATTTCTATAATAAACTTTTTTTTTCTTTTTTAAATCTTTATTTGTATTTATTTCTATAATAAACTTTCCTCTATTTAAACTACATGATTCCTCAATGGCCGATCTCACAATTACTCATGCTTTTATCAACATGTTCCTTTTTCCTTATTTATTTCATCTCTACCCCAAACTTTCTTTTTTTTTAATTAGCTTTTACCATTTTTTTAAAGCCAAACCTTAGCTAATAAGCCATAATGTATTCATGTCACAATATCATGTCTGTCATATCAAATCACCAGTCTAATATTAGTCTACGCAACTTGTATCAAGATAGTTATTTGTTTTCTCCCTGTGTACTGCCTCTTAATATCTATCTGTGCATTCAACCTTCATCTAAGCATTCTTCATAATTGCCTGCTTACAAGCCATTATTTTATTGACAAAGATACTATTTTACATTTTCAGAACTCCACCAGTGAAGAGCTTCACAGAGACAATTGTTAGAATGGCACCATATGATCTTAAATGGAGTCATCCCTCCTGTCTTTTTCTTTACCATTTTCTTTCAGAACAAACCTATCCCAATGGTACAACCAACTTGAACAATGCATTAAGAGAAATCTCCAGACAATTCTCTTCCATTAAAAGCTATCCTTATATGAAATGAAATGTTACCAATTATTTTTGTTTATTCAATTTCTTACTACTTAATTTGTTGCTTATCAAAGAAAAATGCTCAAACAAATGGAAGAAAGAGTTCATTTTTAAAGGCTTACTTTTTTTGGGGGGGGGTTGTTTTGTTTTTTTGTTTAGATACCTAAAACAAGAGTACTAAATAGTTTTAATATTCTGTTGAGGCTAAGATATGAAACATCAAAAAAAATGCATTTTGACTTTTGGCAAATTGTTTAAGTTTGTTACCTGAAAACAGATGATTCTAAAAAAAAACGAAAGAAAGTAAGGCAGAAAGAAAGGAAGAAAGATTGTTGGTAGGTTGGTTGCGTTTTGTGGCATATCAAACCTTATTGGTTATTTGATGCCAAATCCTGTTCATATATATATATATATATACATATTGGCCCAGTCGGCTGGGGCTGTAGAATACACCGACTGCATTTCTGCAGAGGGGTAAAACCCCCACAACAAATGTCCTGGATAAGACACTAAACAATCTGATGGTGAGGTTCCAGTGAGGCTTCGTTGCCATTGCCCCCAGGTCCACTCTGGCCTGGTATGGTAGCACCTGATAGGGCCCTATCTATGGGTTAAATAGAACTCATGGCATACTTATGCTAAACTGAACTGTCTGACTAAACTGAATAGCTTAAAATAGAAATGTTTTTGACAATTAAACTGTACTTACATTTGAACTGTGTGCTTATGCTAAACTGAATTATTTCAGATAGAACTGTTTTTTGACATTGAAACTGTTTTTTTCACTAAACTGAATTGTTTAACATAAAACTTTGACATTTAACTATGTGTAAACAAAATCTGTACTTATACTAAACTGAATTAGCTGAATTAGAACTGCTTGACTAAACTGAATTGCTTGAAAAAGAAATATTTTTCACAATTAAACTGTACTTACATTTACACTGTGTGCTTATGCTAAACTGAATTGTTTGAAGTAGAACTGATTATTTACCAAATTATGGATTTGGCATTAAATAACCTACAAAGGTTGATATGCCATAAAACCCAACCAACCAACTATATATATATATATATGTGTGTGTGTGTATAAATGTATATTAAATATATGACTTGTAAACTAATAATTTGTATGAAGCAATTAATAATAAACCAAAGCTCATTTGTTTGCACACAGTTAAATTGTGTTAAATTAGTATCTAACAGTAATAATTCTCTTCAACATTATTCATTTGTTTGCACATAGTTAAATGCTTTCAAGCATTGCTATGTCATGCTAATAATTCAATTTAAGTCATTTGTTGGCACACACTCAAATGGATTTAAGTATAAAAATGATTAAACAGTTCTATGTGACCCATAGATTGGACCTTAACAGGTACGACTAGTCTGAGTCAAAGTGGACCTGTGAGTAATGGCATTGAAGGTGCCCTCCATATTCCCTAAAGCTCTGGAACTGAAGCTTCACCATCAGATCCAGGACATATCTTGAAAAGTGGGTCTTCAGTCAGCATATTTCACTGTTGTAGTTAACTAGGTTTAGAGAGAGAGAGAGAGAGAGAGAGAGAGAGAGAGAGAGAGAGAGAGAAGAATACAGGCATAGAATGATTGATTGATTTTAAGGGCATATCAATCCACTTGACAAGTATGAACACTCTAGGTTTGAGTGGACCTGGGAGTAATGGCAATGAAGGTATATTCTACATTCTGCAGAGTCCAAGAACTGTAAATAATTTTCAAATAAGTCTAAGCGTGAAATCGCTCCAAGTATCTGCTTTTCACTAAAAATATCTCACTGTTTAATACAATATCCACCAACAAAAAATGTCTTGCCATTTAAAACAATATCTACCAACAAAAAATGTTTTGCTGTTTAATACAATATCTACCAACAAAAATGTCTTGTCATTTCTCTTGCATATGGTGCTTTTTGCTTGGCCTGTACATTTACTTTGAAAAACTTACCTATGCCTCTCTCACCAATTCTCCTCACTCAAGACCTCATTTTATCTTAAATTGAGGTGTTAGGGCCACCATATTTCTTTTTTTTTTCTTTTGAGCCCACCAAACATTTTCTATATGAGGCATATACATACTTGCTTTATCACAGGGGATAAGTCATCTTCACTTCTACACCCATACTTGAGACCATAACTCCATTTTGGATTGAATGTGGGTCTAATAGTAATTAAGAGGTAACTCCACATTCACCAGAACTGAAGCCTCATCATCAAATGCATTTTAGTGTTATACCTAGAATACAACTTTCTGGGGGGATCTTACCCCTCTGCAAAGATAAAGTCAGTATATTCTAAACTCCACTGACAGGGTATGAACAAACATAGAATAAAAAAGTTAAACAGTCATAAAGAAAGAAAGAAAGTAGAAAAAATGACAAACAATAAATAAAAAAGACAGAATGTAAGATAGACTAACAGAAAGATATACAGCAAGAAATAGATGGATGGTAAAAATTACAATATTAGAAAAAGACAGTAAGAAAAATCAAAATAAGATTTTATGAATGAATATGAGATCGATCCATTTGGAAGTTCTTAAGAAGGTTGATAGATTGACCTAGTCGATAGAGTGTTTGCTAATAGCCAGGGAGACCAGGTTCAATCCCGGGTCAAGTCATACCAAAGACTCAAAAAATGCTATTAAATGCCTCTTTGCTTAACACTCAGCATTATAAGGTACATATCAAGGGTAAAGTAGAGCAATCCAGGGAAAGGAGTAGTGCCCAACTCTACGCCTCGGTGTAGTAGCTATTGAAAAGGGAACCTTTGGGTCTCCCTAGACTACAGATACCAATTTTACTTCTTTTTTACATTTCTTTATTAGGAATTAATAAAAGAGCTCTGTTCTTAAAGAGTCAACCTGAAACTGAATAACTATTAACTTGGTGTATGCGAGCAATATTTTCAAAAACAATACCTAAGACTTTTTGTTCATAATATTCTTAAAGTCAAAACGTTATGCAAAATGTGGATAATAAATGCACAACTTAACTATTGGAAAAAACTGAATGAATTTCGTGACCTGATTTGTTGGAAAATCTTTTGCGCTAAAAATTTTAAGAAATCTGAAATGATGTGAAGCCTTCTTGATACTATCTTTCTTAATAAATAAACATCTCAATTAAGATTCTTCAGAGATGGGAGAACTTATTGTTCTATGGAAATTTGTTCCCTCAAGGAAGATTTTGTTGATTAGATGTGGCTAACTGAATGACTAATGTCTATTTTTTGAGACATACCTCTTCTTAAACAAGCCAGAAACATATGTAATATTTTTGCAACCTTTTATATCCACCCTTCTCATAATTTTTAGCATTTTCCAAGAGATATTTCTCAAAGAAGTACCCTTGGACAGAAGCGTATGAATTCAACTTTCTTCTGAAGACAATATGGAGAAAAATAAAACTTGCAACATCTACCAAAAATGACCCCTTTTTAACTGTTCAGAAGATATTTCTGGTAACCTTCCAAGATATTGACTGTTCAACAAATTTTTCTTACTGATCCAGCCTGGCACTGAGAACATATGCAAATTTTTAAATCAACAATAAAAAACAAAAATTTCTTCCAAAATATAAAACTGTTGTGAGATAATCTTTTTTTTCTTTTAACTAAGAGAGAGCTATTATGTCTTTACAACATTATTCTTTTTTATTGTAGATTAGACAACAATTTTTTTTTTTTACTTTATACATTAGGCAAATATGGTCTTCATTTCAATACAATTTACTTTTTTAAAAATATTTCTTTCATTGGTCAGTTTACCTATCTAAGATATATACAAAAAGTAGCATATCCTGTATAAAATTCCTATAACAGTTAAGAACAGAAAAAAACAAATTTTTTATGAATATGATTAAATAATATAATTGTAGTAAATACAATATTTCTCTTTTTTCATTAATTGTTGGGTATTTTGTTTCAATTATAAAAACTACAAATAAGACCAATTATATCCTGACTTTTTTGGAACAACTGACTATAAAATCAGTCCATTTATCAAAATTAAAATAAAAAGTATGAAATATATAATTAAGCATTTGTTAATATAGTAACTTTATTTATGAGACTAAAGTTATCAAATATTACATTTATTCAATGTGTAAAAAACAAAGGAAATGAAGACAGACAAAAAAAAAGCCAAAATGTGGAGTAAAAAGATTTTGAGTATTATTTTGTTTGACAATATGCCTGCTAAAAAGTTCCCAAAACAAAACAGACACAATATTTTAGCATTTTTATGATTAAATTCATTGAGTATTATATTTATCCAATGGGTAAAAAACAATAAAAGAAATGAAGACTGATTGACAAAAAGGCATTATAACAAATACAAAGTAGATTTTGAATATTTTGTTTTACAATATGGCTGCTAAAAAGTTCCCAAATAAAAACAGACTCAATATTTTTTGAGACTGGCAATCAAAAGAAGAATTGTATCTGGCAAAATGTGTTCAAGGATTATTAACCCCTTAAAAATGTGTGTAAGAGACATACAACTATAAAATATTAGTTTCTAGTTTGAAGTACAAATTTGTATATCTTGCATAAAATTCCTATACTAAAGAAAAAACAATACACACACACACACACACACACACACACACACACACACACACACACACACACACACACATATATATATATTTGTATATATGTATATATATATGTATTTCTATATATATATATATATATATATATATTTGTATATATGTATATATATGTATTTATATATATATATATACATATATATATATATATATATATATGTATATATGTATATATACATATACATATATGTATATGTAGTAAGGCAGTAGTCATTCATTTAAGCATTTCGGACTCTTCATTGGCCATCATCTGGGGTTACTTGCTTGTGTAAGGTGTGTTGCTTTTTAAAATGAGTTTAGAAAGTTTTTTGAAGGTTTTTTTATAACATAACAAAAATATGCGAGCGCTCGAGACAATTTTGAGAAATTCATCGATCAATTCCAACCTTAAACTAAGACACTTATCAGGAAACTTGAAAGGATCTTAAATAAATTATACAGACAAAATTTGTCTTTATTATTTAATGAAACATGCATATATGTATATATATATGTATATATATATTGTCATCCACAGACAGACCTGTTTCATTCTATCAGAACACTTCAGTGTGGCTAGACAAGCTAGATTCCCAAAGCTGGGATCGGAACCTGGCTGACTGAAATGCCAATCCAAGATTGTACCACTCAGCCACGAGGAAACCAGTGCAAGCGAAGGAAACTGAAACGCTTATGTATCACATTTGTTTTTTTTGTTTACATATATCTGCTTAACGGCTACCGAGAGCTCAATTCATTTGAAGAGCCTAGCTTTATGCTAGTGGCAAACATTCCTTCCCTTGTTAAGAGCTCAACCCCACAGGGGTAGGGGAGCATACATATGTATATATGTGTATATATATATATATATATATATATATATGTAAAGGTAGGGGAGCATATATATGTAATATATACATATATATATATATATATATATGTGTGTGCATATATATATATATATATGTGTGTGTGTGTGTGTGAGTGTGTGTGTGTGTATGTATTAGATATGCAATTTGTAAATTTAATTGTTTGAAAGAAGCAATTTTTAAACAAGCCAAAGCTCATTTGTTTACACACCTTTAAACAGTTTCAAGTATTGCTATTTAATACAAATAATTATCTCCCGCATTATTTATTTGTTTGCACTCAGTTTAATGGTTTCAAGCACTGTAACGTAATACAAGCAATTCAGTTTAATAGTCATTTGTTGGCACATAGTTAAATGGTTTCAAGTATAAAAAAAATGATTAAACAGTTCTATTTGAGCAGTAGATTGGACCCTAACAGGTACATTTAGTCCGGGTCAAAGTCAACCAAGGAGTAATAGCAATGAGAGTGTACTTCACATTCCCCAAAGCTCCAGGATTGGAGCCTCACCATTAGATATAGTTTAGTGTCATATCCAGAACTTTTGTTGGGAAAGGAGGTCTTACCTTTCTGGAGAGACACAGTCAGTTTGGAGGTGCCCGTGCTGTAATGGTTATCGTCGTAGGAAATGGACACGGCGACACGAGTTTAAATCCTGGCCGAGACTGATTGCATTTCACATTGCACTAATACCCTTGGGAATCCGATTATTCTCCCTCCAGCTGTGGGTAAAGAGTAGGGCAGACTGGGTTCTTCAACCTTGGTGAGGCAACTAGTCTAGGGGAAGGAAGACTCTGAATTCAAACCTGTTAAACTCCGCTTAAAAAATGACCTTGTGTCATATCCTGCCTGAGCGGAGGGGTTGGTAAATATGGTAGAGATACAGTCAGCATATTCTACAGCCCTAGTCCACAGGGCATTGTAATTTGTTATATAAAGATGTAAATCTTTGCTCAAATTCCTACAAGAAAAACAGACAGTAAGACAGAGAGGCAGGAATTAAGAAATACAGATGATAAGAAAGATAGAAAAACAATTACAAAGAAAGAAAATGACCAAGATAGATAATAAGCAAGATAGATATCGTCTGGCAAAAAATCAAAAGAGAGAGAGAGAGAGAGAGAGAGAGAGAGAGAGAGATGAAGAAAGAAAGAGAGGGGGAAGAGAGAGAGAGAGAGATGAAGAAAGAAAGAGAGGGGGAGAGAGAGAAAGAATGAGGGAGAGAGAGAAAGAAAGAGTGAGAAATGAAGAAAGAAAAAGAGAGGGGAAGAAAGGAAGAGAGAGAGAGAGAGAGAGAGAGAGAGAGAGAGAGAATAAGAAAGACAACTGAATGTGATTAAAGAAAAATAATAGATTGGTAGTAAAAATGGTGTTGAAAAGGCAGAAAGGGAGAAAAAGAGATAGAAGACAGAGTGGGAAAAGAGTAAAGACAGAGAGAAAGAGAGAGAGAGACAAACAGAGAGAGAGAGAGAGAGAAAGAAAGAGAAAGAGAATTAGAGAGAGATAATAAAAAAGACAAATACATGTGAATAAGGAAAAAAAATGAAGATTGATAATAAAAAATGGTATAGAAAGTGGGTAAAGAAAAAAGGCAGAAAGAGAGAAAGAGAGAGAGAGAGAGACAGAGAGAAAGAGAGAGAGAGAAAGAGAGAGACAGAGAGAAATAAAGAGAAAATGAGAGAGAGAGAGAGAGAGAGAGAGAGATAATATGAAAGACAAATCAGTGCGAAGAAGGAAAAAAAATGAAGATTGATAATAAAAAATTGTGTAGAAAGTGGGTAAAGAAAAAAGGCAGAAAGAGAGAAAAAAGTAAAAACAAAAGGAAGGAATAAAGAAATTGGAGAAAAAGAGATTTTTTTAAATGATGCAGAGAGAGAAAGAAAAAGAGTTAGTGATAAGGAGAAAGAGAGATTAAAAGAAAAGAAGCCATCAGCTAAAAACAGAAAAAAGAAATAGAAGAGTTGGAAAAAAAAGATTAAAAAAAGGAAAGGGAGGGAGAAAGAAAAAGAAGGAATGGTGAAGAGAGGGAGAAGGAATGAGAGAGAGGAAGGAGATAAAGGATTTTTTTCTGACGTAAAAAGTAGATTTCACAAATCTTCAATAAAATTTGCCATTGACATAATCCTGTCGGCATCTTACCATTAGATTCACTCAGGCAATTTTTGCTCAGATTCAACAATGGTATTTGTCTCACTTCCCACCAAACGGACGAGTAAGGCACAAGGTCTTTTTTAAGGTGGGTCTGAGTGCAGGGCCATAGCCCAGACACGCCTAGCATTCCCAAAAATACCTCTATCCTCATTGCTATTCCCCTAAAAAGGAGCGCCTCAGGTGCCAGGCAATAAATTTAGCCCCTCTGAGGAGGGTTAGAGCCTGGGTGATGGCCCCATCGAGGCTCGAGGTATTTCAGTCTAGAGACGTGACACACCCAACCAGATCTGTACCACTGATACCATGGCTGGCCAAGGTGTGACCAATCTATTGGATCCAGCTGGTTAATTCAACTCAGATTCAACAACTGCTAATTCCCTGCTGAAGGAACTTAGAAAACCCTGACAGCATCATCTTCAGAACTGTAAAACACCTCCCATAAAAAATGTATCATAGATACTTCTCTGGAATTACATGCAGTGGTGAGGATCAAGCTCTAGAATACTGGGGAGTTTGGAATCACCCATTCATTGCCATTACTCCCATGTCCACTCTGATTTTGAGAGTCAGTAGCCCAGTCGGTTGGCGCTGTGGAATACAGTGACTGCATCTCTGCAGAGGGGTAATGTTAAACACAAAGAACTTAGACTTTAACACTCTGCATACGAAGACGCCTTTCTTACACCCTTCTTCTTACACTCGCACATAAACCAATATGGCCGTTTGTTTACTTCCTGTCATCCCATAATGCCTTCTCTTCTTGAGAGTATCAGGGGAGATAATTGCTTGTCCCGTAAGCCAAGATAGAATGTTAAAAGGTAAGATCCCCCCAATGAGCATCCAGGATATGATAATAAACAATCTGATTGTGAGGCTGCAGTAATTCTATTGCTTTGGGGAATGGGGAGTACTCCTTCCTTGCCATCATTTCTTGGTCCATTATGGCCTGAAGTGGCAGCCCTTGATAGGGTCCTATCTATGGGTCAAATAGAACTGTTTGACATTTAAACTAAGAGCAAACAAATGACTGATGCTATGTTTAATTTTTAGAAATAGAACTGTTTAATCATTTAGCCGTGTGTAAACAAATGACTGATGTTTGATTGAATTATTAGTTATACATAGCAATACTTGGAACCATTTAACTTTATTGACTTACACTAAATTGAATTGTTAGAAATAGAACTGTTTGATCATTTAACTGTGTGTAAACAAATGACTGATGTTTGATTGAATTATTAGTTATACATAGCAATACTTGGAACCATTTAACTTTATTGACTTACACTAAATTGAATTGTTAGAAATAGAACTGTTTGATCATTTAAGTTTAGGTATCAAGAAAATGTCTTTACAAATCGTTTATCTAATTGATATGTATAAAAAAGCTTTGGCATTAAGTAAGCAACAATAGTTGATATACCATAGAAACAAAATAAACTTAACTGACCTTTAAGAGTCAAAATGACTTATTTGAGATAATTATGGTCTTGCCAACTTAAAATACTTACCAGCCACAGGAATTGCTGGGCCTCCCAGCAATCACTAGACCTTTGGGTCTAGTGAATCTATGATCAGCAAGGTCACCTGGTATACAGGCAGGAGACTTAGCAACAATTAGCATTGTTCATATTGCACCTAGTGATCCTATGACAAGCACTGATCAGCATCGCACAAGTCTCGGCTAGTGTGTGACCTCCTCCTTCCTTTAGATCTCTGCAATAAAAAAGACCTAGGGTCAAATTCCGCCTGGAAATAGAAATGTTCTTGACAATTAAACTGTGTACTCATTCTAAAGTGAATTGTTTGAAATAAAACTAATTATTTGTATGAAAATGGATTTGGCATTAAATAACCTACAAAGGTTGATATACCATCAAACCAAACCAACCAACCAACCAACCAACCCATAACTGCTCATGAAATGTCAATATAAACAATTATTTAAATTTTGCAGGTCTGATTTTTGTATTTCCTAGTCATGACACTGAATTGCATCTGGTGGTGAGACTCGAGTTCCTGAGCACTAAGGAGTAGGGAGATGTACCGTCATTACCATTACTCCACATTCTACAGAACTGGAGCCTCAGCACTGGATGTATTTTAACACTATATTCAAGACACCAATATCAGAACACTTTGTGAGTAACAAATTCATGATATAGCGGGCCATTGCTCTACAGTAAGCGACCCAGCTAAGCATTTTAATATGCATAAGTCTATCAGCGTTATTTTATATTCTTGACAGTAAGTTTATTTATTTGTAAAGGAAACTCTTTGTGAAGCTTGTGATCAGTCATGGCTGAATAGATGAAAATCTACTAGAAAGTGGTTGTTGCCCCCTCCGAGATGGTGGGTGTTTTGAGTTAGGAGGCGTGGACTCATAATGTCGTCACCCTCGTTGAATCAAAGAATGATGGATTTGAAGCCTTTTAATGTTTTGATGTACTTCATAAAAATCAAGCTTTTACAAAAAGCTGTTAAATTCAGGATAGAGCGAGAAAAAAAGATGTGAGACAAATATAAAAAAAATGAACGGGGCTTAAAAAATGCCAAATAAACACGTGAAAGAAGAAAGAAAAAGATGGAAAGGAGGGAAATTTTTTTTCTCAGCGGGGGGGTGTCTCAGCTGCTCATTTTTATTTTGCTCACATAAGGTGGGGAGAATAATCAAAATCATGTAAATAAAAAAGAAAGGAAAAAAAAAGGAAAAGTTTACTCTCGGAAAAAAAAACCCCCAAAAATGTCAAACCATACCCCCACTCAACCCCGACCCCCAAGAAACAACAATGAAAAAAACAAAAAAAACAATAAGAAGCAAGTAAAAATGAGTGTTTGAGCTTACAAGCAAGTATTAAAAATGTCCCTCATCCCTGATTTAACACCCTGCACCCTGTTAGAGAAACGAAAAAAAAAATGTTCTATCATCATCATCATCAAGACATGCCAACAGCATGGATCCCCTTGACTCTATCTTACCATCCATCCCTATCATCCATCACTCTGGGCAAATCCTCTACATCATCATGACTTATAATGGTGGTGCTCATACCAGTGCTGGTACAGAAGTGATCAACTGTTGGTATGTGGCAAGTTTCTAGTTTCACAGCAGACCTAACCGATAAAATGAAACACAGTTTCTTCCAGGCAGCGGTCGCATTGATATTGCTATATGGATGCACTACATGGACTCTAACAAAACGGCTGGAGAAGAAGCTAGACGGCAATTACACAAGAATGCTGCGAGCAATCTTGAACAAGTCCTGGCAGCAACACCCCACAAGGCACCAACTGTACGGCCACCTGCCTCCTATCACGAAAACTATTCAAGTTAGACGAACCAGACATGCAGGACACTGCTGGAGAAGCAGGGCCGAACTCATAAGTGATGTACTCGTGTGGACCACCACACATGGCCGTGCAAAAGCAGGACGACCAACACGAACATACATTCAGCAACTATGAGAGGATACGGGATGTTATCCAGAAGACCTGCCTGAGGCGATGACTGATAGGGAAAAGTGGTGAGAGAGGGTCAGGGATATCTGTGCTACCAGCACGACATGATGATGATATAACATGTAATGTAAAAATGAAAAAGCACAAAGTCTTTCTGTATTGTTTAATATTATTCTTTTTACATGCTGTGATATAATGCCATGGATAGAAATACTTGGAACTTGACCATAAATCAAATAATAATTTACCCCCAATCCGTGGCACATTGGAATAATATCCTGCCAGTATACTACATTAGATAGTTTGAAAACTACTGCTCTCGACGGCATCCAGTGTCTGCAGCGAGCTGATAATTGAAAACTTTTACTGATTTTCCAATACTGGTGTGTCCATGTGTATGAGTCCATAGGACAACATTGCTTATGAGTTAGTCTAACTCAATTAGGACAAGTGTGACAGGTTGGGCATTGACTACATTTTGAGCAATGCCCAACCTGTCACACTTGTCCTAATTGGATGCTTTATATGTGGCACTACAGCTGCTGTTTTATCGGATGTAGCTTTCAGGATTTGTTCAAAACAGCATGTAGCATTCTCGTGTAGTACCCATCAACCATTTTCTTCAGGAATTTTGTTAAAGTTCAAGTGGTGCAACCACATAGTTGTACTAACATGGATATAGCTTAAAAGAATTCCTGTTTTATTCTCTCAGAGAAGTCAGATTTCCATATGATCATTAACTTATTAATAGCAGTACCCACCTGACCGATGCATATGTTGACAGTGTTTTCAGTAGATGAGATATTGCTACAAAGGTATATGAACAAAGGAACTAATTTCAGAGGCTTGTTATTTGATTAGAGATGGGACCATTTTGATAAAAAAATATCAAAATCCAAATAAAAAAATAAAATACAAATAAGAATAAAATAAGATAACAGATTCAAGTTGATCACTAAATCATGGCCACACCTAGGGATTTCAATGTATCACCAAATCCAGGCAAGAAGGCCACATCTAAGGATTCAAATGGATCACCGAATCCCAGCCAGAAGACCACACATAGTGATTTGAATGGATCACCAAATCTAGGCCCCACACAGTGATTCAAATGGATCATCAAATCTCAGCCAGAAGACCACACCTAGTGATTTGAATGGATCATCAAATCCAGGCTACACCAAGTGATTTGACTGGATCACTAAATCCTGGCCAGAAGGCCCAAACCTAGTGCTTCAAATGGATCATGGAATCCCAACCAGGAGGCCACACCTAGTGATTCAAATGGATCACTAAATCCTGGCCACACATAGTGATTCAAATGTATTATTGAATGCTGGCTGCAAGTCCACACTAGTGATTCAGATGGATCATTGAATCTCGGCTAGAAGGCCACACATAGTGATTGACATGGATCACCAAATCCTGGCTAGAAGGCCACACATAGTGATTGACATGGATCACCAACTCCTGGCTAGAAGGCCACACATAGTGATTCACATGGATCACCAAAACCCGGCTAGAAGGCCACACATAGTGATTGACATGGATCACCAAATCCCGGCTAGAAGGACACACATAGTGATTCACATGGATCCCCAAATCCCGGCTAGAAAGCCACACATAGTGATTGACATGGATCACCAAATCCCGGCTAGAAGGCCACACATAGTGATTCACATGGATCCCCAAATCTCGGCTAGAAGGCCACACATAGTGATTCACATGGATCACCAAATTCTGCCCAGAAGTCCCCATCAAATGATTCAAATGGATAACCGAATTCTGGCCTCACCTTGTGATTCAAATGGATCATGAAATCACAGCCAGGAGGCCACACCTAGTGATTCAAATAGATTATTGAATGGTAGCTACAAGTCAACATCTAGTGATTCACATGGATCTCCAAATCCTGCCTATAAGGCCACACATAGTGATTGACATGGATCACCAAATCCTGGCTAGAAGGCCACACCTTGTGTTTATTTACAAGAAAAAATTAAACTTGTCACCTAGTGGATTTTCATGCTCCAGCAAACCAGAGAAAAAATGAAAGAAAGTGAAAAGATGGACACGTTCTTGGATCTAAGTTGAAAACTAAAAAAAAATATGGAACATGAAGGCGACAGTAATACCAATAGTAATGGGTGCACTTGGAACAGTACCCAAGGTCTTGGAAAAAAACCGGAAGAATTGGAAATCAGAGGAAAACTCAAGGCCATCAACTTCTCTGCAATGCTAAGTTCAGCTAGATTAACCAGAAGATTCCTGGAGATTTGAGGAAACTTGCTGTCACTCAGACTCCAGTGAAAGACCACCAGTTAAAACTGGTGTGAAAAACTCATAGGGAGTGAAATAATGAATA
>CAUZXS010001089.1:22500-25000 GCA_963585895.1 Sepioteuthis lessoniana | reverse complement strand
TTCTTTCTTAAGTTTCTTTCAGTTTTTTTTCAATACTTTCTTCATTGCTATTTTTCTTTCTTTCTATCAATTCTTTCATTTTTCTTCTTTTGTTTCCTTCTTTAACTTTGTTTGATTTTTTTTTTTTGTTATTTTATTCTTTGCCATTTTTCTTTCTTGCATTTATCCTTTCATTTTTACTGCTTTTATTTGCTTTTTGAAATCTTTCAATTTTTTTTTCTACCTTTTTCTCTTGTTGATTTTTTCTTTTGCTTATTTTATTAGTTTTTTCTTTGTTTTCATTATTTTCTACAATTTTCTTTCATTTCTTCGTTCTTTTTTTCTTTTTTCACTTTTTCTTCTTTGAATTTGTTTTGTTTTTCTTCATTTTTTCTTCTTTTTTCTTTGCAATTTTAATTTCCTGTTTTTCTTCTTTTGTTTTATTCCTATTATTTCATTTTTTTTTCTTTTTCTTTCATTTTTCAAAATTTCATCTTTATATCTAGAGTTCATTTTCTTCTTTCCTTATTTTTTATCTGATTGTTTTTTTCTTCTTTGATTTCTTAATTTTCTTCTTTACTTTTTCTTTTGTTGATTTTGTCTAATTTTTTTCTTCTTACCTTATTTTTTTTCCATACTTTCTTCTTCTTTACTTGTTTTTTCTTCTTTGCTATTCTTATATCTTATTTTCTTCTTTTATTTTTCTTCTTTTATTTCCTCCATGTTTTTTTCTCGTTATAATTCTTCTTTTTTCTTATCCTTATTTTATTGTTTTTTTCTATCATTTTAATGTTTTCGACTTTCATATTTTCTTATTTTCTTTTCATTTTTTAAATTTCGTCTTCGTTTTATGCTTCATTTTCTTCTTTCATCATTTTCTATTTTTGTCTGTTTCTCCTTTGTATTTTTTATTTCTTGTTTTACTTTTCTTTTTTTTTGTTTGATTTTATCTAATTTTTCCTTTTTCCATGTTTTTTTCTTTTCTTGTTTTTTCTTCTTTTCCCTTTTAATTTCTTTTTTTCTTTCCTTCTTTCTTCTTTTTCTTTCTTTTTTATATTTTTTCTTTTTTACTTTTTTTCTTTTTTCTTCTTTTCCCTTTTAATTTCTTCTTTTCTTTCCTTCTTCCTTCTTTTTTTTTCATTTATTTTTCCTTTTTTATATTTTTTTCTTTTTTGCTCTTTTTTCTTTTTTCTTCTCTGCCCTTTTTATTTCTTCTTTTCTTTCTTTGTTTTCTTCTTTTTCTTTTTTTTGATTTTGCCTTTTTTATTTGTCTTTCCCTTTTTGTTCTTTTGTTCTTTTTTTCTTCTTTGCCATTTTTATTTATTCTAAAAATCTTTTTCTTTGATTTTATCATTTTTTTTCTTTCTAGCGAATTATAATTTTTAGTTTAAAAATTTTTTTTCTTATATTTAGCCATATTTTTTCCTTTTTTTTTGTCTTTTTCTTCTTTCTATTTTTTTCTCAAATTTTTTTTGGTTATTTTTCTTTCCTGATTCTTTGTGATTTTATTTCTTCCTTCTTTTCTCCTTTTTTCCTTCTTTAATTCTTTATAATTTTTTTCTTATTTTTTTCCCTGTTTTTTTCTTTTTTTCTTCATTGCCATTTTTTTCTTCATGCTATTTTTTTCTTTTCTTCCTGCTTCAATTTTGCATAATTTTTCTTTTCCTTTTTCTTTTCTTTTTCTTTTTTCCTTCTTTTCTCTTTTCCATTTTTATTCCTTGTTTTTCTTGTTTTATGTTTTCTTATTCTTTCTTCAGCTTTGTCTCATTTTTCTTCTTTTCTTGTTTTTTCTTCTTTTCTTGTTTTTTCTTCTTTTCTTGCTTCTCTTTTTTCTTATTTCTTTTTTTAATTCTTATTTTCCCCTTTTTTTTTCATTTTATTCTTTTTTACCAGACATTGACATGATGGTTAGAGTGTTTGCCAATGGCCCAGGATACTTGGATTCAATCCCAGGTCGAGTCATACCAAAGACTCAAAAAAATGGTACTTGATGCCTCCTTACTTAACACTCAGCATTATAAGGTAGGGATCAAGGATAAAGTGAAGCAATCCAGGGAAAAGAGTAGCACCCTCCCTTACTCCTTGGTGTAGTAGCTATTGAAAAGGGAGCCTTCAGGTCACCCTCGACTACGGTTGCCAACTTACTTTAGTTTATTCTTTTTTCTCCTTCAATTTTCTCACATTTTTTTGTTTTTTTTTTTGTTTTTTGCTTTTCTTGTTTTTTCTTCGTTTTCTTGTTTTGTCATCTTTTCTTGCCTCTCTTTTTTCTTATTTTATTTTTTTAATTCTTATTTAATCCTTTTTAAAATTTTTTTGTTTAATTTTTTCTTCTTTTTTCTTTTATTCTTGTTTAGATTTTTTTTCTTGGGTTATTTTTCCCTTCTTTTTCCTTTCTTTAATTTTGTTTTCATTTTCTACTTTTAATGTTTTTTTATTCTTTTTTTTCCATTTTTCATCGCAGTTTTTCTTTTGACTTACTTTTATTTTTCTTGTTTAGTTTGCCTTTTGAAATTTTTCCAAT
>CAUZXS010001089.1:0-17500 GCA_963585895.1 Sepioteuthis lessoniana | reverse complement strand
AGTTTGTGAGGGATGATGAGATGTGTGGGAGGAGTAAGAAAATAAATACACCGGAGTTGATTGGCCAAAGGGTTAGGGTTAGGGTTACAATGTTGAGGTTTTAAGGGAGTTCAGGAAGATATTCTGTCAGAAGAGGCCAGCACTCTTGAAATCGGGTCAGTGGCATTTCCAGCAGGACAATGCACCAGTCCACAACTCCATCCTTGTCATATCTTGTTTATTTATTATAATCAAAAGCTTGTCAGTCAATCAGAATCTTCCACTGACCAAACTTTTCTTGTCTTAATTTTCCTAATTCAAGGCAGACCAACAGTACTGATACCCTTGATTGTCTCTAACCCTCTGTCCCAATCATCAAGTTGTGTTGATATCATAACATCCCTTGATTCTCATTCTCTATCTGTCCCTAGCGTTCAGAGAGGTTCTCTTGACTGCATCCAGTTTCAACTCAGAGCTGATTTATACTGCTCGTCTTTACAGGTTGACCAGCAGAACTGTGTCCATTAGAGAATGTCACTTATGAGTTTATCCTTAGTTCACCAGCCATGCCCAACATGTCTTGTTTATCTTAATTGGATGATTTGTGAGATGGGAGGCAGGTGACCATACAGGTGCTGTTTTGTGGTTCTTCCTTTCAGGATTCATTCAAAACAGCACATTTTATTTTTGCATAGTTCCCATGTAGTTTTTCTCCATGTATATCATGCAACCATACCGCAGTACTGACACAAACAAAGCCTGGAAGAAACCCCATTTTTGTATATCAGAAGGAACAGATTTCCATATGGCCATTAACCTGTCAATGTTTGTCCATGCATTTTTTGCATATGTTGGTATCATTTTCAGTAGATGAGATATTGCCACTGAGGTATATGAACAGTCTATTGATTTTAGAAGCTTGCCATTTAAGGCAAAGATGGAAACCTCTCGTGTAAAACATATATTTATTTATATATATATATATATATATATATATATATATATCTATTTTAGCCGTGATTTAATTGAGGCCAATATCATTGTTGACTTCCTCTAAGCTATGCAGTCGGGATTCAGCTTGGTCAGGTGTATTTGAAAGAAGTACTCGATCACCTGTGTATAAAGCATCTCTCATCATTTCTGCCTCTTGTCTTTCTTAATGTGAAACCATTTTCTTTTATTAGTTCTATTGACGTTTCTACTCATTTACTGAACAATAAAAACTCCCTATTTAGACACCCAGTCGGCTGGATTTGTTGAATACACCAACTGCATCTCTGCAGAGGAGTAAGACTCCCCCCACCCTATGTGTGTCCTGAATATGACATCAAAAGATCCGATAAAGCCCTAGCAATGCCAGAGCTTTGGGGAATGTGGAGTACCCCTTCACTGACATTGCTTCCAGGTTAACTCTGACCTGGAGTGGTAGCACCTGATAGGGTCTAATCTGTGGGTCAATTAGAAGTATTAGACATTTAAACTGTATGCAAACAAATGACTTATGCTAAGTTGAATTGTTTGAAATAGAACTGCTTGATCATTTAACAGTGTATACATAAATGACTGATATTTAATTGCTTTGTTAGTGATACATAGCAATATTTTGAACCATTTGACAGTGAGCAAATGAATGAGTAATGTTGAATAGAATAATTAGTGTTAAATAGCAATACTTCTAACCACTTCACTGTGTGCAAACAAATGATTAATATCAAATAGAATTATCATTGTTAGATAGCAATAATCAAAACCATTTAACTGTGTAAAAACAATAGCAATACTAATGTGCAAACAAATTAGTTCTAACCAATTTAAAAATGCAATTATCGATGAACTATGTGAGCAAACAAATGGCTGATGTTAAATTGTGGCTGTTATGTAGTCATACTTGAGACCATTTAACTATGTGCAAGCAAAAGATTGGTAGTAAATAAAAATACTTGAAGACATTGAACTGTATACAAAAAGAAAATTAGCTCAGGCTTGTTTTAAAAGTTATCAACAAAAAGTTTTTACAAATCATACATATTCAATATATATGAATAAATAGTATTTGGCATTAAATAACCTTTAATGGTTGATATTCCATTAAATCAAACCAAACTAAATCATACATATTCAATATATATGTATAAAGAGGATTTGGCATTTCATCATCATCATCATGTCGTGCCGCCAGCATGGATATCCCTGACCCTCTCTCGCCACTTCTCCCTATCATTCATTGCTTCCGGCAGGTCTTCAGGGTTACATCCTGTGTCCTCACATAGTTGCTGTATGTAAGTTCGAGCTGGTTGTCCTGCTTTTGCATGGCCATATGTGGGGGTCCATAGGAGTGCATCACTTGCTTCTCCAGCAGTGTCCCACGTGTCTGGTTCATCTAACTTGTATAGTTTTCGTGATGGGGGGGCAAGTGTCCGTATAGTTGGTGTCTCGTGGGGTGTTGTCACCAGGACTTCTTCAATACTGCTCTCAACATTCTTGAGTAATTTCCGTCTAGTTTCTTCTCTAGCCGTTTAGTTAGCGTCCATGTAGTGCATCCATATAGCAGTATCGACACAACCGCTGCCTGGAAGAAACTGCGTTTCATTTATCGGTTAAGTCTGATTTCCATATGATCGAGAGCCTATCGATAGCCGTCCAATAACCTATAATGGTTGATATAACATAAAACTAAACTAAACTAAGCCAAATCATATATATTTAATATACATGAATAAAGAGGATTGGGTATTAAATAACCTGAAATGGTTGATATGCCATAAAACTCAACTAAACCAAACCAAATCATATATATTTAATATGTATGTATAAAGAGGATTTGGCATTAAATCATCCACAATGATTGATATGCCATAAAACCCAACCAAACCAAATCATATATATTTAATATATATGTATATAGAGGATTTAGCAGATCATTGGCCAAATGAGAAGAGTGTTTGCCAATAGTCTGGGAAACTGCGGTTCAATCCCAGGTCGAGTCATACCAAAAACTCAAAAAATGTTACTTGATTTCTCCTTGCTTAGCACTCAGCACTATTAGAAAAGGATCAAGGATAAAGTAGAGCAATCCAGGGAATGGAGTAGCGCCCTCTCCTACGCTATGGTGTGGTAGCTATTGAAAAAGGAGCCTTTGGGTTACCTTCGACTATGGTCACCGACTTTCATTTTTCTTATATAGAGGATTTGGCATTAAATAACCAGGAATGGTTGATATGCCATAAAACCCAAACAAAACAAATCAAACAATTTAAACCCAATAGCAACCACTACATTTTATTTAACCGAAATGATTTTAAGGATAAAGATAATATTTTTATAGCAGTGATGGCTTGTATAGGACTAAGCACAATATTTTTTGGATAAACAGATAACAGAATCATCATCATCATCAACATCATCAATGAGTGTTGATATCACACATTCCCTTGACTCTTTCTTACCAAACTTTCCTATCAGTCATTGCTTTTGGCAAGACTTTTAGGGCAGCATTTATTGTCCTTAGAGAGAAAATGAATGCAAGTTTCTGTAAGTCGGCCAACATTTGATGTGTCCTGATGTATTTGTCCTTACTTCTTAGGCAATGCCCATGTCTTGTTCATCTGGATCAAGATGATACAATCGACCCATTAAATGGTTTGCTTTTTTTGTTAAATAGCATATCAACTTTCATGGGTTATTAAATGCCAAAGCTATCTTTGTAGAAGAACAGTAAAGGGTGGAGAGATAAATGGCTTGGTTTGGTTTAAGGCATATCAACCATTGTAGGTTATCTAATGCCTTATCCATTTTTATACATATTAACAGTTTCATTTAAGAAAATTCAATTTAGTATAAGTATGCAGTTTAAATGTCAAAACAGTTCTATTTCAAACAATTCAGTTTGGTATAAGTACACTGTTTAGTCTTATTAGACCTAGAGATACAACCCTATCAGGTGCTACAATTGCAGGCCATAGTGGACTTGGGAATGATGGCAATGAAGGGGTACTCCGCATTCCCCAAAACTCCTCATCATTTGGTTATTTAGTGTCTTATCTAGGAGACTTGTTGGTAGAGGGTCTTACCCCTCCGCTGAGATGCAGTTGGTGTATTCTGCAGCCCCAGTTGATTAGGCCAGAGGGATAAATGGTTCATAACTTTCTCAAGGGCATTAGTCTGAAAGTGAGTGTGATAGCACGACTGGAGTTTGAACTTGTTTACTATGATGTCCAGCACATTAACTACGATAACATGGAGGTGCCCGTGGTGTAATGGTTATCGACACAAGTTCAAATCCTGGACAAGACTGATGACATTTCGCATAGCACTAATACCCTTAGGAAAGGTATGAATCCAATTACTCTCCCTCCAGCTATGGTTAAATAGTAGGGCAGACTGAGTTCTTCAGCCTTGGTGAGGCAACTAGTCTAGGAGAAGGAAAACTCTGAATTCAAACTCGTTAAACTCCGTTTAAAAATTGACCTTGTGTCATATCCTGCCCGAGCGGAGGGGTTGGTAAATATGATTAACTATGATGATATGCAGACTCCCCCAACTCATTAAATGACAAGCCTCTGAAATCAACCTGGGTAGCAATATCTCATCTACTGAAAGCAATGTCAACCTATCTATAAAAAAGCATGTACTGCTATTGATAGATTAATGATTATATGGAAGTTTGATCTATCTGATAAAATAGAATATTCTTTCATGCAGTAGTCGTACCAGTACTACTGTATGGTTGCACCACTTAGTCCCCTGGAGAAAAAGCTACATGAGGATTCTGTGTGCTGTTTTGAATAGCAGCTGTACGGCCACTTCCCTCCTATCTCACAAACCATTTCCCTCCCAAAAGAACATGAGTGCACCAAATTGCCACAGATTATCCCCAATAACTTTCCTCAAATTTTGATTTCTGAGATTTTCCTTCTCTTAGCCTGGTTGCCCTTCCAAAGCCAAAGAGCAGTAACTGCCCTACCATTTACCCACAGCTGATGAGAGAAGAAAAAGATTCAAGCATTTCCCAAGGGCATTAGCACAAAGTGAAATGCAAACTGTGTATAGATGCTTAATATTTAATACCAATGTATTCTAGCATATGTGAATGTATATATGAAAAATAAAAATCCTAATGCTTGTAAAACAAACAGATATAGATTTTACATGAGGTAGTTTTTTTTCTTCCTTCCATTTTCAGCATTTTCCATTTGCATAAATAAAATCATTTTTTAGAAAATATTTTTCCAAATATTTTTTACGACTCATTTTTTTAAAACCAAATTAAATTGTCCCATCCCTAATACAAATAGACATAACTTTTATCAACAATTGAAAAAAAAGAATGTAGAAAGAAAAAATTGAAAAAATTGAAATAATTTTTTTTTTTCTTTTTATGCCATGAAAAATGTAGAACTTTATAATAAATAGAAAAATAAATAAAACAATTTGTGAAGAAAGAAAGAAAGAAAGAAAGAAAGAAAGAAAGAAAGATAGAAAGACCACTGAAATGAATATAAAAAGAAAGAAAGACCACAGAAAGAAAGAAAGAAAGAAAGAAAGAAAGAAAGAAAGAAAGAAAGAAAGACAACTGAAATGAATAAAGAAAGAAAGAAAGAAAGAAAGAAAGACCACTGAAATAGATATAGAAATAAAGAAAGGAAGGCAGAAAGACCACTGAAATAAATATAGAAAGAAAGAAAGAAAGAAAGAAAGAAAGAAAGAAAGACCACTGAAATAAATATACAAAGAAAGAAAGAAAGACCACTGAAATAAATATACAAAGAAAGAAAGAAAGAAAGAAAGAAAGAAAGAAAGAAAGGGAACAGCTATAAAGAAACCTCTTAAAAGGTAGTGGGGGAGAGAAAGAGATAGAGAGAGAAAGAGAGAGAAACAGCAAGGATCAAAAAGAAAGGAAAATTACCATAAAGACAGATTGGGAAGCAGTAAGAAAAATAAGTGAAAAACAAAAAGGAAGAGAAATAAGAAAGGGTAATACGAAAATAGATGAAGATAGAATGAGAAAGAGAAAGAAAAACAACTTGAATGCAAGAGAGAGAGAGAGAGAGAGAGAGAAAGAGAAAGAGAGGGAGAGAGAGAAATACAGAAAGAGAGAGACAGGTAGATAAGCAAGAAAGTAAAACAGCCTTGAAGGAAAAAAGAAAGAAAAGAAATTTTTTAAAAAATGACAGTTTCAGGAAAAAAAAAAGGAAGAGGAAGAAAACCGACCAGAAAGAGAAGAAATAAAAGAGTTACAAAAAACAAATAGACAATTAGATAGATAGAAAGACAGATAAAAAGACAGTGAGAAAGAGAGAGAGAGAGAGAGAGAGACTTGTAGAAAGAAAGTGTAAAAGAGCAAAAATACAGAGAGAGACAAAGTGATCGAGAGAAAGAAAGAAATGTAAAAGAAAGAGAGGAAGAAAGAAATGTAAAAGAAAGAGAGAGGAGAAAAAGAAACGTGAATAAGAAAGAGAGAGACTTTTTAAAAGAAAGAGAAAGAGCAAAAGAGCTAAAATACAGAGAAAGAGACAGATAGAAAAGTGATAGAGAGAAAGAAAGAAATGAAAAAAGACAGAGAGAGAGAAAGAAAGGTGAAAGAGAAAGAGAGAGTGGAGAGAAAGAAATGGGAAAAAGAGAGAGAGAGAGAGAGACTTGTAGAAAGAAAGAGAAATAGTAAAAGACCTAAAATATAGATAAAGAGAGAGACAGAGAGAGAGAAAGAAAGAAATGTAAAAGAAAGAGAGAAAGAAATAAAAAAAGGCGAAAGAGAAACAGAGAGAGGAAAGAAAGAAATGTGGAAGAGAGAGAGAGAGAGAGAGAGAGAGAGAGAGAGAGAGAGAGAGACTTGTAGAAAGAAAGAGAAAAAGAGCTAAAACACTGAGAAAAAGAGAGACAGACCGACAGAAAGTGCAAGAGAAAGAAAGAAATGCAAAAGAAAAAGGAGATAGAGAAAGAGAGAGGGGAGAGAAAGAAAAGTGAGAGAGAGAGAGACTTGTAGAAAGAACGAGAAAGAGTAAAAGAGCTAGAGACAGACAGACAGACAGAGAAAGTGAGAGAGAGAAAGGTGAAAGAGAAAGGGAGAGGGGAGAGAAAGAAAAGTAAAAGTGGGAGAGAGAGAGAGACTTGTAGAAAGAAAGAGGAAATACAGAGAAAGAGAGTGACAGACAGACAGACAGACAGAGAAAGTGAGAGAGAGAAAGGTGAGAGAGAAAGAGAGAGGAGAGAGAAGGTGGAAGGAAGACAGTGTTTGAGAGAAAAAGTGAGATAATATTTTTTACAAAAAAAAAAAAAGAAAAAAAAATTGTTCTATATATTTTTACCATGATAATTTTAAAATAATTTCTGAAAGACATCATTTTGTAGAATATTGTTTCTCTTTTCAGGGAAAAAAAAATCTTTTAGGGACTTCTTTCTTTTTTTTTTCATTTTTTTTTATCTTATATTTCCATTTCCATTTTGAGTTAGCAATTTTTCATTTCTAGTCTTAAAGAGAAATTTTATCATCTTTTTTTTCTCACGGCAATTGTTCAGTCAATGTTATTCCATTATCTTTTTAGCCTTTTCTTTTTCTTTTTTTTTTTTGCTTGTCTTTTGTATAAAGCTGGAATTTCCGAGTGAGATTTCCAGCTTTTTATCTCATATCTTATAAAACCACAACAAACCAGTGCATGAAAAAAAAAACTTGGTCATCAATACAAACAATTTCATAAAAAGAACAACTCTATGTATTAAACTATATGTACAAGCAATGTAATATAATTGCCGAGGGATTTCGTTTTATATATCTTGCCTTTCGGTTTAGTTAGGCTGAGAACCTTTCGCTTAGCGCATGGGTTACTTAGGTGCAACATTAATGCAGGTGTTCACGTGTGTGCACAAAGAGGATGTGTCATTCAGAGATGTCAAAATAAAAATCCCAGATACGAATTGAGACCGGGGTATTTGGGTGACGTCACGCACCAGAAGCGTGGGCTGAGATTTGAGAAAAAGCAGTTAGTTGAGTTCCCGCCTCAGAAGAAGAAGGTTGACTTTCAGAGCTGGGCGAGGCCAGAAGACTTTGTGCGCTATGGACGCCGTGCATTGGTTGGGTTGAGAGCTGAAGATGTAAAAGCAGTCAGCATAGAAAGATTGTGCCTGTCTCTCTTCATGTCGAAACCTTTAAACTCAAAAAGGTGAATAAAAGTTTCTTAACTTAACCAATTTCGTAAAGTTTCGTGTTTTTAGATTCCCTATGTTTATTTCACACATCTGTTTAGTATGGGTATGTAACAGCAAGTAAGTGTCTGTATGTGTGTGTGTGTGTGTGTGTGTTTGTGTGTATGTGTGTGTGTGTGTAAGCTGTATAAACCAAGTAATTCCAAAAAAATTATACTCACCCAGGTAATAATTATGGAATTAGCACATTTATTGGATGTTCTTCTTGTTTCTAATTTTTTATTTAGCAGTAAATAAACTAATAACAAATAAGACACAAAACATTTTTTATTTAATAGCTTAATGCTTTGGCTTCATGAAATGTAAGTAAGTAAATTTGGCGACCAAAGTTGAGGGTCATCCGAAGGCTCCCTTTTCAATAGTTACTACACCAAGGTGTAGGGGGGGCACTACTCCTTTCTCTGGATTGCTCTACTTTACCCTTGATATATACCTTATAATGCTGAATATTAAGCAAGGAGATATCAAGTACTATTTTTTTGAGTCTTTCATATGACTTGACCTGGGATTGAACCCCAGCCTCCCAGACTTCAAACAAACTAGATCAAAATATTTGTATTAATGATGAAAAATTTTTTCAAGCTATGCAGAAGAAAATGTTAATCAATAACTAAAAATCAAAGAAAAAATTATGAAATGATCTTGTAAAAAAAAAGAATTAAGAGATAATTTGTGGAGTCCTGGGTGCCTCAGGTGGCGTAATGGTTAGCAACTTAGACTCACAAAATTTCACGAGTCAGTTCAAGTCTTATTGGGTGCCTCGTTCATTCAGCCTTGTGCCATATCAAAGCAAAAAGCTTAGTAAATTACCAAAACAATAAATACAAAGGTATTTCAGATGGTATAATAGTTAGCAAGCTAGACTAGCAAAACTTCTTGCCCAGTCAGCTGGGGCTGTAGAATACATTGACTGCACTTCTGCAGAGGAGTAAGACCCCTCCCCAATGATTGTCCTAGATATGACATTAAACAATCTGATGGTGAGGTTCCAGTGATGCTGGGGATTTTGGAAAAGTGGAATACCCCTTCATTGCCATTGCTCCTAGGTCCACTCTGGCCTGGCGTGGTAGCACCTGATAGGACCCTATCAATGGGTTAAATAGAAGTAATGGTATACTTATGCTAAACTGAACTGTTTGACTAAACTGAATAGCTTGAAATAGAAGTATTTTTGACAATCAAACCATTTCCATTTCAAGCTATTCAGTTTATTCAAACAGTTCTAATTCAGCCAATTCAATTTAGTATAAGTATAATTTTGTTTACACACTGTTAAATTTCAAAACATTAAACAATTTTAAACAATTCAGTTTAGCATAAGTCCGCAGTTTGTCAAAATCTATTTAAACAATTCAGTTTAGCATAAATACACTGTCTAGTTCTATTTAACTCATAGATAGAGCCCTATCAGGTGCTACCATTTTGGCCTAGAGTGGACCTGGGAGCAATGGCAATGAAGGGATACTCTGCATTCCTCAAAGCTCCAGCATTACTGGAACCTCACCATCAGATTGTTTAGTGTCATATCCAACACTCGTTGGGGAGGGGGTCTTACACCTCTGCAGGGGTGCAGTTGATGTATTCTACAGCCCCAGCCGACTGGGAAAGAAAGCATTAGGATAGAAAACTCAAACAATAGGCCTGAAAATATGTATTGAAAAGATGGAAGAACTATGATTAAGAATATTGTTTTAAATAAGGGAAATCTGTGTCTGAAAGGATTGAGGTTGTCATAAAAACTGGAGGAGAAAAAATTGTCTTAACAGCAACTTTTTGTCAATGTATTTCATAGTTTTTTCCTCAATATTGGATTATTCCATCATATTAATTCACTGCATTGCTTGTAAAAAAATATACCATTTATTTAGTTAATTTAATCTAATTTGTTAAAGACATATTTTATGGACTATTTAACTCTGCCTCCCACCAGACAGGACTTGACATAAGGTCAATGACCTGAAGGTCAATTATAGTAGGCATTAGGAGAGGGGAAGGTTGAGCATGAGCTGAGGCTCAAGCCCTGCTGGACTATGCTGGTCATCAGCCCACTTAGTGCAATGTGGGCCTGATGAGCCTAGCTGGACATGGACCCAAATCTGGGTCCAGGCATGTATGCCCGATTATAGCTTAAACTGGACAGCAAGGTCCAGTGTTATACAAGGGGAACAAAGGTGTCAATATTGCAGCTCGCCCATCCAAATGTGGCCCAACCAAAGCCAGGGGCCTTTCAGCCTCAAGTCTGCCTTTGTTAGACAGTGCTCTCTTGCATTAAAGTCAACAGCCAATTAATGCTGTCAGCTTCAACACTAGAGTAAGACATATCTTATGGAGGAAGAATGTTCAGTGATTAAATGAAAAATGATTTGCATTTTATCTATTAGTTTTTTACGACTAAATAAAAGAGAAAATAAATAAATATCTACTAAATGTGATGATTGCTTAATTTTTGCCATCGGTAGTAATTATTTACCCAATCTCTTCACCATGGACTAGATGTGATACAAGATCAATTTTTAAGTGGCATTTAAAAGGTTTGAATTCAGAGTTTTCTTTCTCTTAAATTGGTTAACAGAATGAGTAATAATAAAATGAAGCTCAAATATTGAAGAGGAAAAAACAGTATATTTTATTAAAATTTGATCACACATTTAAATTCATCATCCTCATGTCAGGCTGCCAGCACGGATTTCCCTGACCCTCTCTTGCCAACCGTCTCTATTGTCCATCACTCCTGGAAGGTCTTCCAGACTACATTCTGTATCAGCACAAAGCTGTTGTATATAGGTTCTAGCTGGTCATCCTACCTTTGCTTGACAATGTGATGGGGTCCACTGGAGTATGTCGCTTATGAGTTTGTCCTTACTTCTCCAGCTGTGTCCTGCATGTCTGTTTTGTAAAACTTGGGTAGATTTCATGATGGGTGGTAGGTGGCCATACAGCTGCTGCTTTGTGGGGTGCTACCCCCAGGATTTATTCAATATTGCTCGCAGCATTCTTGTGTAATTGCCGTCAAGCATACATTTAGTTAGCGTCCATGTAGCGTATCTATATAGCAGTAGTGACATGACCGCTGCTTGGAAGAAACTGTGTTTTATTTTATCAGTCAGGTCTGACTTCCATATGACTGATAGCCTATCAATAGCAGTCCCTGCCTTTGCTAGTCGCATGTTGATGTCTTTCTTGGTTTATGAGACACTGCTTCCAAGGGAGGTGAACTTGCCCACTAGTTTCAGGGAACTACCATTTACTGTGGTTATGTCAGCTCTTTGATTAAAGCACATGTATTCCATCTTGTCTGCATATACATGGAGGCCTATGCCAGTAGCTGCTTGTTCTAGACTATGGTGTAGGGTTTCAGCTTGGGTAGGTGTATTTGCCTGAAGCGCTATGTCATCGGTGTAGTCTTCATCCATGATTGTATGTGCGGGGTATCTTCTGCTTCTTTCCTTTGCCAGCTTGAAGCAGTTATCTTTCATTATATCAATAGATGTTCTCAATATGTAGTCTAGGTAGATGATAAACAGGTATGGGGCTAATGTGTCCGCTCACAGCACACCTGCTACAATATGGAAATACAGGGTGAAACAATAAAATTGTCATCCTAAAGAAAACAACACTACAGCTTTATTTTAAAACTTTTATTGAAAAAATCAATTCAGGTAACTTGATTATGTAGTCGAGCTGACATCTATTTAATGTAGCTGCCTTCAGCCTCAATCATCACCTTGATACGGATCCGGAACTGGGAGAATGCCTTTTCCACAAGCGTTGGTGGGAGCTTGGTGAATACTTGGTGGATGGCATTGATCAGGTTGGCTTTGGTGCTGTGGGAGGTCATGTTGGTGATGTTCTCGACATATGCCCAAACGAAGTAGTCCAGCGGGTTCAGGTCGGGGGAGGAGGGAGGCCAGTGAGAGAAGGGTACAAAGTCAAAGCACTCCTTCAGAAGCCAAGCCTGGGTCTCTTTGGACTTGTGGGCCAGCACCGAGTCCTGCTGCCATACCCAGGGTCTGCCACCAGCCACCTGATTGCACCAGGGGATCACCACACTCTTCAGCACATCCAGGTACACTTTGGTCTTGACTTTCAAGCCAACTTCGAAGATGTGTGGTGGCATGATGTGGCCCTCACTTGAAACTACACCAAAGACCATAACTGTAGCCAGAAACTTTGTTTTCATCATCCTGGGCACATCCCTGTTATGCATGGCAATCCAGATTTGCATTTTGAGGGTGCTGGCAATGGACCTGTTGTCATAACTTGGATCAGCGAAGAGCATGAGTTGTACAGCGGCGCATCTCTGATATCGCTCGTTGAACATTGTGTCACTTTCTGACAAGATAGAAGGCTCCTATCGCTCTTGGGATTTGTACACAACTGGCCAACTAGTAGATGGTCTGCAACAAAAAAAGAAAACCGGTTTTCATTAAACAGAAATGGAATCATGTTGTCTTTTCTAGAGCAACAATTTTATCATTCCACCCCGTTGTCTGTGTCTCCATCCGGGGAGTAGATTTTTACTTTCGTGTTTTTATATAGCATCATTATGGCTGAGACAAAAAACCAAAAACATTATTGAAAATACTTTCAGTCTTAAGAACATCTTTGAGGATGGCACCAGATAAGATGATTCTCATTTGTATTGGACTGATGAATTTATGGTATTCTGGGGGCATTTGTTGGTCATTGACAAGCCAAATATTACAAGAGAGATAGCTGACCTCATATGGTATGTGATACAAATTTCACCATTACACTTCTTGTTGTATATTGACCTTTGACCTGGCCAGACATACCATTCCAAAGACGCAGAAGTTGCATATTCCATTGGTTTAGGTGGGCTTGGCTAACAATATGGGACACGGTAAAATCCCGCGGTACAGTCATAGACTGATGCACCGGAAGAGAGTGACCTGTGAACTGCATGACAGTTATTTCCGCTTGATGACAATCAAACATGCCATTCCAAGGACAGCAGAAGTGACTCATCCTGATGGCCAGTTATGGGGAGATATTGAGTGGGCGATTGAACTATCATATAACTCGGTGAAGACATGAAGTCAGTTAGTTTGGAGATCGAAGAGTTGGAGACAAGATGTGGTAAAGAAAGCCACCACCTAGCAGAAGGGGCCTCAGGACCCCCAATTGAGTTTTGGAGACCAGACCTGTTGGTGACAAGATGTGCTAGAGAAAGCCAGCAGAGTGGGCCCCCAGGCCTCTGGTTGAGCAGCCCTGGAGAGCAGGAAAAGAGACGCTGATGGCCATAAGAGTGGGGGGGTCAATATGTTGCAGTTCTATTTGGTCTCCAACTCCTTCTCACACACAACCCTTTCAAATAGAGTGAGAGGTATATTTTTTTAAAGAAGTCTTCACTTGTCTTTATTATTGTGTCAATATGTATTCTGCATGTATATGTGTATATATGTAATATTTATTATGTTGCTATACAACATTCAGAGTCAACATAATAGGGCCTCATAGGGCATTTATATTCAGAGAGGGGAGAGGGGGAAGTGTGTATGTAAAACTGTTGAGGGTTTTATGGCATATCAACCTTTGTAGGTTATTTAACGCCAAATCCATTTTTATGTAAATAATCTGTTCTATTGAAAACAGTTCAGTTTAGCATAAGTACACAGTTTAATTGTCAAAAATATTCCCATTTCAAACTATTTAAGCAGTTATATGTAATAATTCAGTTAAGTGTAAATACAGTTTTAATGTCGAAAAACATTTCTATTCAGCAAAGCATCAGCATGCAGTTTAAGTGTAAGTACGGTTTAATTGTCAAAAACATTTCTATTTCAAGCTATTCAGTTTACTCAATTCAGTTTAGCATGAGTATGCTGTTAGTTCTTTTTAACCCATAGATAGGGCCCTATCAGGTGCTACCACTTCAGGCCAGAGTGGACCTGGGAGCGATGGCAATGAAGGGGTATTCCGCATTCCCCAAAGCTCCAGTATTGGTGGAACCTCACCATCAGATTGTTTAGTGTCATATCCAGGACACTCATTAGGGGAGGTCTTACCCCTCTGCAGAGAAGCAGTCGGTGTATTCTACAGCCCCAGCTGACTGGGCAAGTAAAACTGTTGAAATAAAGGCCCTGCAATGGTGCCCATTCTCTCCTGTTGACTCTTAGACCATTTATTGAAAAAGACAAGAAATAAGGCTAAAACTTTTATTCAAGGAATAAAATCCCATTGTGCAAAATTACTCAGTGGAATCATAAAATGAGTAGCATCTGAGTGTCAGCTCACTTTTTGGTAAGTATCAATTCATTATCATCATCATCATCATGTCGTGCCACAGGCACGGATATCCCTGACCCTCTCTCGCCACTTCTCCCTATCGTTCATCGCCTCTGGTAGGTCTTCAGGGCTACATCCCATATCCTCACATAGCTGCTGAATGTATGTTCAAGCTGGTCGTCCTGCTTTTGCTCGGCCATATGTGGGGGTCCATAGGAGTACATCACTTATGAGCTCGTCCCTGCTTCTCCAGCAGTGTCCTGCATGTCTGGTTTGTTTAACTTGGACAGTTTTCATAATGGGAAGCTGGTGGCTGTATAGTTGGTGCCTTGTGGGGTGTTGCCGCCAGGACTTCTTCAATATTGCTTGCAGTATTCTTGTGTAATCCTATTTACCAATCCCTCCACTTGGGCAGGATATGAAATACGGTCAATTTTTAAGCAGAGTTTTACCGGTTTGAATTCAGAGTTTTCCTTCTCCTTGACTAGTTGCCCCACCAAGGCTGAAGAACCCAGTCTGTCCTACTATTTACCCATAGCCGGAGGGAGAATAATTGGATTCCTACCTTTCCCAAGGCTATTAGTGCTATGTGAAATGCAATCAGCCTCGTCCAGGTATTGAACTTGTGTCGCCGTGTCCATTTCTTATGACGATAACCATTCTTGTGTAATTGCCATCTAGCTTCTTCTCCAGCCATTTAGTTAGCGTCCAAGTAGTGCATCCATGCAGCAGTATCCATCCTTCTGTAAAAAAAAAAAAGTCTGGAAACTTATTGAATGCACCAAGTATCAAAAACTTTAGGTCAAATCCTTTTTATACATATATATTAAATATTTATGATTTGTAAATATATTTTGTTAATAACATTTTTAAATGAACCTGAGCTCATTCTTTGTACCCAGTTAAATGGTTTCAAGTATTTCTGTGTATCAAGAATAGTTATATCAACTATTAATCATTTGTTTGCACACAGTTAAATGGATATACATATATAATTTGTAAGTAAATGGTTTGTTGGTAATTTCATTTTTAAATGAATTTTGTGTGCATATTAGTATTGCTGTTGTTTCTACAAGTTAAATAGTTTCAATTATTGCTATCTATCATCAATAATTTTATTCAATATTGATTATTTGTCTGCTGATACCGAAGTGTTTACAAGTATTGCTACCCTTTTTGATCCGGCATCTCACAGTAGTAAGTTACATTGACCCAGAGATTTTGCTACAAAGTGAAGTAGCACAAAGTTGCCCTCGTTACAAACAATCCCTTGATATGTCTTCTAAGACCATGTCTTGGTGCACCTCTGGTCAATGCCTCAAAAGTTACAACCCAATTGATTAAAAACAGGAGAGCTAAGAGACCACGTGTTTGTATTTACCCAACCACTCCATCACAAGCAGGATACAACACAATGTTAATTTTTAAGCTGAGTACTGCTGGTTTGTATTCAGTGTTTTTCGGCTTATGGCCTTACCGAAGTTAAAGAACCCAGTCTGTTCTACTATATGCCCATAGCTGGGAGGAGAAGTGATGGTTCCATGCCTTTCAGAAGGGCATTAACATGAAGTGAAACATAAACAGTTTCATTCAAGATCTGAACCTGGGTCACTGAATCCATTTCCTATTGTGATAACTGCTACATTAATCTACCAAGCACATCTTTGCTGAGGATTAAGACTCTATATTGCTATTGCTCCCAGGTCCACTCTGGCCCTGAGTAGAAGCATCTGGTTGGGTCCTATTTATGGGTCAAATAAAACTGCTTGACTTCTAAATGAGTGCAAAGAAATAACTTATGCTAAACTGAATTGCTAGAAATAGACCTGTTTGATCATTTAAGCATGTAAAAAGTGACTGATGTTTTTATTGAATTGTTAGTGATACATAACAATACTTGGAACCATTTAACTGCATGCAAAAGATTGAGCAATGTTGAATAGAATTATTAGTGTTAAATAGCAATACTTGTAAACACTTCAGTATCAGCAGACAAATAATCAATATTGAATAAAATTATTGATGATAGATAGCAATAATTGAAACTATTTAACTTGTAGAAACAACAGCAATACTAATATGCACACAAAATTCATTTAAAAATGAAATTACCAACAAACCATTTACTTACAAATTATATATGTATATCCATTTAACTGTGTGCAAACAAATGATTAATAGTTGATATAACTATTCTTGATACACAGAAATACTTGAAACCATTTAACTGGGTACAAAGAATGAGCTCAGGTTCATTTAAAAATGTTATTAACAAAATATATTTACAAATCATAAATATTTAATATATATGTATAAAAGGATTTGACCTAAAGTTTTTGATACTTGGTGCATTCAATAAGTTTCCAGACTTTTTTTTTACAGGCATTTAAAATTGTTGTAGATGCTTGAAAATTCAGGATCTTATTACTGTACATCGTATGAGATGATAGACAAATTTTTATGATGTCGCATTCAGATGAACAGCTACAGCAGGAATTGGAATACACCCTACTGAATCCTGATTGTCACAGCTGGTGGATTTCAACAATGCAATCTGGACGTGAGGACACTTTAGAAGAATGATATGCAATAAAATTCTGTTTTAAACTTGGAAAAAATGTCACAGAAATGTATGGAATGCTTCAGACTGCTTTTCGACCATCTTGCATGAATTGAGCATCAGTTTTTGAGTGGCATAAGAGATTCAAGGAAGGCAGAGAGTCTGTGAGGGATGATGTGTGGGAGGAGTAAGGAGTCAATACACCAGAGTTGATGCACCAGTCCACAACTCCATTGTTGTCACAGACTATTTGACCAAGATGGGCATCAAGACAGTTCCTCAGCCTCCCTAAAGTCCAGACCTTGCTCCCTGTGACTTTTGGTTATTTCCTAAGTTCAGAGGCTGTTGTTATGAGACAATTGAAGAGATGAAAGAAGCTGTGATGAAGGTCATTGACACACTCACACAAGAGGACTTTGATAGGGGGTTCCAGAAGTTGTTGGGACGGTACAATAAGTGCATTGCAGCCAGAGGAGATTACTTCAAAGGGGACTACAGTTTCATGTGTGTACT
>CAUZXS010001088.1:0-32500 GCA_963585895.1 Sepioteuthis lessoniana | reverse complement strand
CCATTATAGGCTGAAATAACTTGTAGCCGTTTTGTCCTGTCACATTCCCATCTAGCTTTTGTAGATTTTCGCTCCGTCACACTCACCTCTTGCAAATGTATATTTTCTCTCCGTCACTTCTTTCGCTATCGTAGATCTTCGTTCCGTCATGTTTCTCGCTATTGTGTCGGAACCTTCTCTTTATATACTGCCTCGGTAGGAGAATAACTCCCATCCACATAACGTCATTTCCACTACACTCTCTAAAAATTCTTTGTGTCGACGGTAGCTATTTTTTCCCGTCTAAACGACCCAGTACGCTTGACAGGTTTTCACGCGCTTTGCTCGAGGGGTAAGTTATATCTTTCACAATAAAAAAAAGGTCTTATTTTTTTTAGTTAAAAGAGATACTTTTACTTAAAGCATAACTCAATCAAGTCATCCCTTCTATAATAGAAAGGAATGTTGCAGATTGGAAATAAGAAAAAGGATTTCCTTCAGTGAGATTCAAACTTATATCCCTCTTGCTTTGAGAAAGCCGAATTAAATATATCAGCTGCTCTACCTTTTATTATATTCTATCAGAAACAGTCTTGTTGGTGGGACTTACAATCAACTGTATCATCTATAGCGGAGTAAGATTCCACCTAGCAAAGGGATGTTGCGAGAATGATACTGGCGGGTCTGTTGGTACTACGGACATTCTGTCACCGTTTATCGGGACACACTTCGATCGGCCGTGTTCGGGCAAGCACGGATTTTGTCGGGTGTGTCCTGGTTTCTGGTGGTAATCGGTCGAGGTGCGTCTTCACCGGCATCCTCGAGCCTCCGAGGGCCGTACCCCCAGGCTCTAACCCACTTTGAGAGGCTGGGTTTATTGCCTAGTTTATTGAGGCGCTCCTTTTTAGGGGAACGTCGACAGCGCTCGGACCCACCTAAAAAGGCCTTGTGCCACACTCGTCCGGTTGGTGGGATGGTCGACGAATGCTGCACTACTTTATATTTTATCTGAAACAGTCTTGAGTAAGATTCCACCTACCGAAGGGATGTTGCAAGAATGATACTAAACTGCAACTGATGATGAGGATCCAGTTCCTGCAGTTTTGTGGAGTGTGAAGTTCTCATTTGTTACCCAGACTGGTAGTACTTGTTAAGGCTAAAATCTATTTAAAAATTATTATTATTGAATTGAAATACATGAAACCATATAACTGTGTGCAAATTATTGATATTAGGAATATCTAAAACCATATCACTGTCTAATATTAATAACTATTATCACAAAGTGAACTGGAAATCATTATAGCCAAAGTGTTGGGACTGCAGCCTTGAAGTAAGCTAGTTTGAACTCCACATACTATATACATTCACTTTTGGATTAATACCCTTAGGTATGAGTCCACTTATCCATCCAGCTATAGGTCAAATAGTATCACTGCTGTTTTTCTACGATGATTCTTCCAATATAATTCAAGAATTTTCACAATCATGTAATGTCACTCTCAGCATGTAGCTAACTAGTTTCTTGATTTGAATGCCCTGAACTACCACGACGGGGTTGTCTTAAAGAGGGAAACTAATCAGGTACCCGACAATATCATGGATTGAAGGCTGTTTTAATGAGAAAGAAGAACCTCCTGATCTTAGCATGCATTTGTTTCTGAGGTAACATCCAAGTTTTCAATGGTTTCAAATGGATCCTCAGAGCATGTTTTTCGCTGATTAGCTTTTGAAAATTCCTCTAACTTTTTTTCTGGGAGGGGCTAGATTTACAATGCAAGCATAAGGCTAAATTGCACTTTATGTTCTTCAGATTAAGTAAAAAGATAAAGATTTGGCTAAGTTAATCATATAAAGTAATCAAAAGCTGGAAATTTTCTATCTAGAAACTAAAGTTATTTTATTTTTCCCCATGATGTCTTTCCAATTACTTTTATGAACACCGGAAAATGTCAACTGTGAAAATAATGTTGCTGCAATTAGATTTCAAGAACAAGCAATGGTCAATAAATATCAACCTCTAAATATCTATTAACGTATGTCCTCACAAAAACTGTTTGGTCTAATTAGCATAAAATTCCACCAATAGGGTCGGTTTTCAGTTTGTATGTATTTCTTTTTATGTAATATAACAGAGTTGTTGGTATACATGAAAATAGTAATGTAAAGTTTTATTTATCTTGATTTATAAGAGAAATAACGTGTTCATACTGATTTATTTTCTTACTAAAAACTCAACAGTTACAAATGGTGATATTATCTTGTAATAGAGAGTGGCATATTCATCAGTAGTTTTACTTGTAACAGATATTGGTATTCATATTAACCTTATATATATGGAAAGTATTTAACAATTTCATACTTGAGAGAAATCCATTTTTTACAGAAATATTTAATAGTCAGTATAACTATTCAGTTCTAAGTTGATTCAAGGAAAATTATAACCATAGAAATTAAAGCAGTTATATGAAAAAATGCGCTGTTCAATATAAAATGAAAAGAGAAGAAACTTAATGCATCATGTAATGCACAAGTTATATTATGAATATAAATAATGTGCAGTGTATTATATAATGAGTACAGAAAATGTGCAACAGAATATGGAATGTATATAGAAAGTGTACACCTCATATAATGCATATGGAAAGTGTACAATGCATTAATGTGTATACCATAAAAATGTAAACAACTATTTGAGCTATTCTTTTACACTAAAGTATGTTTTATAAAACTTCTCCAGCTTTTGAGTTCAGCTGATTCTCTATTAAACAAACAGATAAATGAAAATAAATAAAATTAAAAAAAAAAAAAAATCAAAGAAATAGGAAAATACCATTAATTTCCTTAAGAGGTATTTTGCATAATATAAGATATAAACAAAATGTACAAGCTTTGAAAAATATATACACCCTACGAAAAAAAAAATCAATTTAATAAATTTCAGCCATAAATATTTTCTTTACAAGTAATTTTGTAATCTTTTAATTGAAACGCGAGCCAATGTTGCAAAAAGATACCAAATTTAACATTAGGTAGATTTAAGGGGGTATATTTTGGAGGGATTGGGTTCATGGGTGGGGAATGAGTGTGCGGTGGGATTTGATTTGTAACATTTGCGTTTTGTTGAATTAAGTTTAATACATCTCTTTTGGAGCTAATTGGAAAAAACATTTAAAAGATGCAGAAGTTAGCTTACCTTGACCAAACCACAAAACTTGAATAGCATACATTGAGAGATACACATATTTCCAGGCCGAATTACTTACCTGAAATAAATAAAGAAAACATTTAGAACAAGGCTTTCATTTGTTGGATTTAAAGGCACGCAAAACCCACTTTTTTCTTTCTCTTTTTCAAATATTAGAATTTTATAAGTTATTCTGAAAAGTTATTCTAAAGAGAGAATATTGATGAAGTTTCTGCAACATTTGTTACTTTAAAAGATATTTATAAATTCTTGTTTTTAATGGTATCAACTTTATGAAAGTTGCTTAAATTGTTATATATGAATGACCAATTTTCTGTGTAGGGGTATTCATTTTTCAAGAATGAGGGAGGTTATATGCTGGTTATTCGTACAGACTGTTTTGTAAATAAATACAAACGTAGGAAAATCAGACTACAGTAATATAAATCAAAATATCACCGTTTTCATAATCAATTTAAATAAAGCTTTATAATACTTTCCACAAAGCATAGAACAATGAAACTTGCATGCTATCTTCTTGTGATACGATGTTGAGCATTCATTGTGTCGGTGTGTGTGGGTGCCAGTCAGAGAATCCTTTTGTCTGTTTTGGCGCGAAACCCCAAAAAAGGGCCTGCGCACGAGATCTCCCACGAGCCCGGAAGTGGGTGAAGGAAGGAAAGTCCGTGAGAATACAGAAGAAGTGAGTCTGCAGAAGGGAGCAGAAGAGAACTGTCGGCTTGGTATAGCAGTCCAGAAGGAGGCTGTGAGAAGATGGAAGCAGGGCAGAGAAGAGAGTCAACAGAAGTCAGAAAGACGACTGCTAACACCTGTTGACCTACAGAGGCCGTGTTAACCAACGCGGGAAGATGTCAGCATTGCAAGTGGCTTTGTGAGAATTTTCGCTCGAGTACACGTTCGCGTTAGCTCACAGAATGCAGTGTCACAGACTTCTCCTTTCTAGCACTTGGAGCTAACCCAAGTCCGTGTTTGTTTGTTCTTTTCTTCCACCATCTTTGCGTATCTGTAAAGAAATGTGAAATTCCGCCGGTCAGAGATGAGAAAAATCACTAGATGAATCACTGGCCATGAGTGGTTTGAGGAAGCTTAATGGGGTCAGCCGGCGAGGGGTATTGTCACACTTCTCATCAAGTTTCATTTTTTTTCGTATAACTCAATACGAAGCAGAAAATAGGGAAAGAAAAAGAAGAAAAGAAATGCATAATTGGTACCAAATAAATTTTAGAGACAAAAAGTTATTGCCTATAAGGACTACTACTACAGCTAAAGCTTTCCAACAAATGCATGTTCAGTACAAGGTCATATACAGGTTGGTGGTTCCGAAAATAGTTCCGTTGGTATTCCTTTTGTTTGTGGCACCTCTGATATCAGGGGTTGATCTTAATTCTACTTTCTGTGTTGGTGTCGGGCTATGAAAAAAAATTGGTGTGAAGATAACTGTGCAAGTTTCATTGTTCTACTTAAAGCAGAAAATATTATAAAGTTTTATTTATTGGTTTTGAAAACGGTGAGATTCGAAGAGAAGGCTTCCTGCTGCGTAGTTTGTAAAGGACAATCTTTTCTCTTTTTTAAATGGCCATTGTAGAGTACTCTCTCTACTTGAAAATTCAGGGTTTAAACCAGCATCTTACAACTGACATGCAAGAGAGAAACTTTTATTTACCTATGTCAAACGTTGTATATAGTAAGTGTGTTTAAAAAGTATGATGATAGAAGATGTAATTACCTAAAAGACAGAAATAAACAAGGAAAAAAACCTTCATTTCTTTCATTGAACTTATTTCTGTAAATCTAAGACAGACTAAAAAAAAAACAAACAAACATGGCTACTAAAAATTTGAATAACACTGAACATAACAGACAATGAAAAAAGAAAACTTTTACCATAGTTTTTATGTTCCCAAATGTTTTATTTCTGATTATTAGTTCGTACAATGACTTGATGAAAATACTTGTTGATCTTGGTAAAATTCAATTGAGTAATTATTAGACTTAGGGTCTGATTGTTATTACAAAAATCGTATTTCTCAATCAGAAGACCAATATTGTTGGTTTGAATACGATTTATCTTGCCATCAGTCAATAAATAAATACAGAAAAACGGAAAAAATACTTTTTTCCAAAAATGAGGCATTTCTTTTCAGCAAAAACGGTAACTAACCAAGAAAAGTAAGTTTATTTTCAGATTCAGCGCCCTCAAATTAGCTAAAAAAAAAAGAAAAGAAGTTTGGTGCTTTGAAACCTTTTCAAATTTTTTTTGTTGACCAATGTAATTTGTTATAGAATCACAATATGAAAATATAATACAATGCACCAAAATTGTTAAAAATTGAAATATACATTAAACATTAAACAGTGAGCATTGCATTAGATTTATATGACTTGATTTGATTTTGAATTATATTTACCCCATTTGGTAAATAGTGAATGTGGGATTTTATTTGTCTTAAAAAATTAAACAAAAGATAGCAGTAAAATTTTATTAAGATATTCATAAAACACAGATAAATTAAATTATGTAACTATAGATTAATGTACACGGCATTTAGAGTTAAATAATAATAATAATAATAATAGTGTCTTGGATAAAACACTAAACTATTTGATGGTGAGGCTCTAGTTTTGGAGTTATGGGGAAAATTGAAAACCCCTTCATTGCCATCACTCCTAGGTCCACTCGGACCTGGAGTGGTAGCACCTGATAGGATCCCATCTATGGGTCAAATAGAACTTTGATAATTTAACTGTGTGCAAACGAATGACTGATGTTTAATTTAATTGTGTTCAAGCGAACAAGTAATGTTGAATAGTAATACTTGAAACTCATTAACTGTGAGCAAAAACTGAATTATTGGTATGATATAGCTGCACTTTTTAACTGTGCGCAAATAAAACTATTAGCATGAGTAATACTTGAGACCACTTTACTGTGTGCAAACAAATGGTTAATATTAAGTAGAATTTGTGTTATATGGCAATAGTTGAAACTATTTAACTGTGATCAAACAATGGCAAAACTCTAACTCATATAAATTAAGACTATACAAATACAAACTATTTAAATCATATGTATAACCATTTAACTGTGTACAAAAAAATGACTGATGTTAAATTGAAATGTTATTGTTACATAACAATACTTGAAACCATTTAACGGTGTTACCCCTCCCCAAAAAAAAGAATATTTAATAGAATTATTTGTGTTTGAAATTTTTGAAATAATTTAACCGTATGCAAAGAAATGAGCTTGCTGAAAAATGTTATGTACAAACTATGCGGTTACAAATCATATATATAAACAGAATTTGGCATTAAATAACAAACAAGGGTTGGTATGCCATAAAACCCGACCGAACTAATAATAATTATAACAACCTGGAAAATTCGATAATTAGTAAAAGAACATGAAAAGAGTGAAGAGTAAAAAAAAAAAATTGTTGTAGCATTTCCCTCCAAGTCACGTGATTGGAACCTTTATACAACAAGCCATTAATCAAAAAGCCAGTTATGGGAATAATTAAAAAAAAAGAGTTGGGAACTTATAACTCAAACGGTGAGCAAAGATCGAGCATTGAGTAATACTCCAAAGTGGTCTCGTGTTTAAACAACTGAGCACCAGTATCAATCATTAGCCAATCCATATACAAAGTAACGGCTTAAGTAACGAATTGAGATTTAAACCCCAACAGTTTTAAAAAGGTGGCCGTTGTTCTTTACTAAATTAAAACTTAGTAAGTTTAAAACCGGAGTGTTCTTTTTCTGCGGTCCGTTTTAGTATACTCTTTCTTGTAAGACTACCCGGTCACATCTGTGACTGGAGCAAGGATAACAATCAATAAATGGGTTTGTTATTACCACAATACATTACTCAAGACAAATCAAAATGTAAATCAACGTAGGAACCAGACATCAGGTCTGAGTGTCATAATTGGCGGGTGATCCCTTCATAGCCAGCATGAGGGAACCAATCAGCATCCTGTTGGCAGTTCTTATTTCAAGTACACAAACATCAAAGGAAAAAAATGGACAAAAGAAAACAACAGAAAAGTAACCTTTCACAAAGAGCATATAGGAAACGGATGATAGAGATCTGAACAGAATACGTTTAATCGAATACAAGTCAAAGACATGCAACCAAGACAGGTTGGTTTTGAAGAAAGGCTGGCTGTCAGTTGCTAGAAATGTGCGGAAATGTAAATCATAAAGAACATACCTTAAGAGAGCTTACCGCGACCTGCTCACAAACATAAACAGATCGGATTACTTGCTCGCCCTAGAAAAATTACATCCGGGTACGGCCGGAAATGACGAAGCCCTTTTTACGACCTTGACCTGCCGTTACAGCTACAAAATGGATAAATTAAAATTAACTACAATTACAGAATAATTCTGCTAGCAATAACTCTATAAAAATGGAATTAATTCTCTTCGCTATCCTATATCAAGCTAAAGAAGTACTTTATTTCTACACCTATTTTTTTTTATAGAAAAACTTTCTATTTACGTGCCCGGCAGAAGTGGTGTTGCGTTCCCTTCATATTAACAAGACTTCGGCGGCGAAAATTTCAGAGGTCCCCGCGGACTTTTTTTCCTCTCCAGTTGTTGGGTTGCATTCGGTAGGCCGTTTTATCTCTGGACGGTTCTGCCGGGTGTGCCTCGGCACTGGAGAGTTCCTCCGGCCTCAGGGGGCCATCCCCCCAGGCTTATACCCCCTTCGGGGGGGGTTGGGTTTATTGCCTGGCGCCTGAGGCGCCCCAAAAAGGGGAATGCCGACGGGGCCGAAGGTATTTTTGGCTTTGCCGGACGCGTGTGGGCTTCGGCCCTGCGACTGGGCCCACCTTAAAAACGGCCTTGTGCCATATTCGTGCGTTGGTGGGACGCAACGATAAATACAGAGGTCTCCGGACGCTCTCAGAGCGGGCTCCGAAAGGCTGAATCCTACATCTAGTGGTTTCATTCGCCTTTCCGATCACATAGTTATGCACAAAAGATCCTTTTAAGGACCATAAGAGGTCTCCTTCTGCGGGTTGGAGCATCTCTGACGGTCTTTATTGACTAGTCGAAATAGACGGCCCGTAGGCAAACACGAAGAGGACTCTAAGACCTCCCGGTCTTAACCATTCGGTCAATTCCCGCTTGGTAGCGCGGCGCTAAAAACACAAGTCAGCCTTTAGCTACCGCTTCACTATCTGCGCAGCGCTAAGATAACGCCAATCTTAGCCGCAGCCTCCTGGCCTGTTCGCTCGACAGTGCTGAGCTTTGGTACCGCAAACCCGACCCGTCCACATAGCTTTGGCGCGGCAAAGCCTTAGCTACCGTCTCGATACGTCCGCACAGTTATGGCATAGCACAGCCATAGCTATCGTCTCCGATATGTCCGCACGGCTTAGGCGCGGTAAAGCCATAGCTACCATCTCGATACGTCCCGCACAGCTTTGACACGGGAAAGCCATAGCTATCGTCTCCGATACGTCCACACAGCTAGGGGGCACGACAAAGCCCTAGCTTCACTGATTCGTTCGCTCGACCTCGTATGTACTAAGGCCTGGCAAACCTTAGCCACGGTTTCCACGTCCGTTCATTTGGTCCGCAGAACTAAGACACGACTCAGTCGCCAGCTCGCCCGACTCTATGCGACCAAGCTGCCAACACCAACTTCAACCTCGACGCTCCAGCAATGCAGCATCCTGTCCACGTACGACGCGCTGTACGGACTGCCGTACCATTGCAACAACTAGCCCATGTACAACTCGCTGTACAGGCTAGCAACCAGATCGACATACCTCCGGTTAACCCAACGTACTGTCAAAACCGGGACATCGATTTACCAACCACGCCCTACCTCAGTTTCCGGCAACGATCGTCCAGCTGCATTCAACCACTCAACCGACCTTAGCTACCTGCAACGATCGTCCAGCTGCATTTAACAACTCGACTGACCTTAGCTACCTGCAACGATCGCCCGGCTGCTTCTCTTCGACTCAACCATACCAGCTACCAACATCACTCATCTAGCTGAAGACACAAATACTGCTACCACCGCGCTTGTAAACATGACAATAAATTGTCATCTTTGTTATATTTGTTACCTCGCCTTTGTTTCCCTCATTGTCTTTGGCTATCATTACTTACACGCTTAACTTAAATCATTTGCGAGGTCGATGTGCTTATCGGCTCCGCAACAAGCTCCCTAAACGAACTGAAACACAAAAAATTGAAAACTAAATAATTACTGGACCCAGAAACACATATATATCACCACAAGAAACAGGAGAAATGTAGAATTAATAAAAAAGCCAGAGCGAATTGAAGACTACATTACCATTCCTAAGGAATCAAAACTCGAGACCAAAAAAGTAAATAAAGTATGGTGACATATCCTAACAGACAGAACTGAACGAGTTAATCGACGAAGAAAAAAAATAGTCAATAATAATAATAAAAAAAAAAGTCAATAATACGAAGAAAAAAAATAGTCAATAATAAAATAGATATACCCTTAAGGATTCCGAACAGAAATACAAACCCTGGCTGGGAAATGAGGATAGAAAGACAAATAAAGAAACTGCGATAACAAGCGAAACTGAGGAAGTTGATATATACAAAAACAAAACGGAAAGAAAAAACCCCAAAAAGACAACTGCAGACAAGTTTGACAACACAACTGGAAGAAATAAATCAAAAGATATGGGTGAAAGAAGGAAGACTCAAAATATTTCGGGACAAGATCAAACAATAAAAACAAAACATTCCAAAATAACGAAAGAAAATTCTACCAACTGTTGCACAAAAACAAATCAGTAACTGGAGGCAAAAGAAACAAATTTTTGGAGTAGAATATGTCGAAGAAAAGAACAAAACGGAAATGCTCAGTGGATAAATAACATTAAAAAAGTCTTAGAACTCAAAGAAGGCCCCAATAGCAGCATAAAACAACACCATGAGGACCAATTATGTTAAAGCGAAAATCGATGATATGCAACAGAATAGCAAGAGTACGTTATGCAGAGAAATCGATGAATCGATTACTCACATAGTAAGCTAATACAGCCAACTAGCATAGAAGAAGATTAGCCATGACTGGGTGGGAGAGGATATACAATGTGATTTTGATTTACAAACGGATCACCTAATCTAGGCTAGAAGAACAAACCTAGTGCTAATAAAAAATAAATTGTCGTCTTGTAGTTTTTGTTGTTCCTGTGAACCGCAGAGAGAAAATAAAAGAAAGCAAAAAACTGACAAATACTTGGATCTTGCTAGAGAACTATAAAAACGAACAGCGGAACATGCAGGTGGCGGTGATACCAGTTGTAGTTGGTGCGCTAGGAATGGTCCCAAAAAGATTGCTAAGAGAACTGCAACAGTTGGAAAGCAGAGTAATAATCGAGACCATTCAGATTAAAGTATTGTATGGCCAGAATACTGAGAAAAGTCTTGGAGACCTGAGGACACTTGCTGTCACTCAGACTCCAGTGAAATCTCATCAGCTAACTCTGGTGTGAAAAAGTCAAAAGGTATAATAATAACGACAATAATAAATTTAAAATTCCATCAAGTTAATTATTTTTAATCAAAGCGTGACCGAAACGTTCTATACCCAACAAAAGAGATTTTTCCATTGGTGCTGGTAAATCTGAACGAACACACACAAACATATATATATATAGTTTTTCATTGATGTAGCATCATTCGATCGTATTATGATGTAAGCTGATGTGTGTGTGTTTATATATATATATAAACACACACACATCGGCTTACATCATATATATATATATATATATATAGTTTTTCATTGATGTAGCATCATTCGATCGTATTATGATGTAAGCCGATGTGTATGTGTATATATATATATATGTAAACACACACACATCGGCTCACATCATAATACGATCGAATGATGCTACATCAATGAAAAACTTGAAAGATTCTTGGTGGGGTAGTGATTACCGAAGAGACCTGAAGTAGACTGGATTAACTTCTAATGCGGATTAAAGCAATCCAATTTCAATCAAATAAAGTATCCAAAGAAAGGTACGGTAAAGAGGAGGTATGAGGTTTAGGGGACAATTGTTGTGTTTTGTAGACTGGGTTTAGTAAGATGGAATGAAAAAGGGGTGTAATCGGTCCCTTAGGAGATACAAGACATCGACCTAAGGGCCATAACCCTATATCTCCCTTTCAGTTGTACAGTTCTTTTCAACGACTTTTTGGTGGCCGGACTTGCCGACCGCTTTCCATATATTTCATTTTATGGGAGATTCCTGAATTCTTTTGTGAAATGTTCGTTTCGTTACTGAGAAGCTGTTAGCTAGAGATAAAACTATCTTGAGACTCGTTGGAAGATGTTTGCTTCTCGTAGAGTAGCTGATATCTTCGCTCCTTAATCAGTCTTAACTAGAACAGAACTGCGCGACAGTTTTTTTTACTATGGCTGGGCTGGTATTGGGTGTTTTTATCCAAACTAGCTGTCCTTTTTCAAAGGAAGGACGCTCTTTGATTCTATGATATTTGTCGAAATTAAGTTTTTGTTTGTCTTTGAGCAGAATATCCGTCTTCTAGTCTTCCATGATACTCTTCTAATAGAAGAGATTGCTTTGTGAAATGGTTGATACATGCTGGTAGCTTTCTGCTCATCAACAGCTCTGTTGGGCTCTTACCATGTTGTAGAAAAGAACTGCGATAATTAAGGAGGGCTATGTTAGTGTCACTTGCTTTCTTTACAAGTTTGTGATGGTCTCTGCAACGCACGTTCAGCCTTTCCGTTTTCTAGTGGATAATGTGGACTATTTGTAAGGTGCAGAAAGTTGAAAACATTTAAATTTTTAAAATTCAACTCGAAGTATTAATCTGCTTTACTTTTTTTTCTCACAACATTTACAAGTTTTATTAAAGTCAAACTTAATTTCTTTTTATTTTCTTGTTTCATTTTTTTTTTTTTTGTAAATAATTTTTTGTCTTGTCTAATAACTTTTACTTTATCTAATGTTGTCCGAATATACATAAAGAATGGGTTGGACATTTTTTTAAAACTCACATCAGGGTTCTGCGTCAAATTAGTTTGAGAACTAAGGCAGACTCCGATTAATGACAGGAGTTTAGCAAGATGCGGTAACTTGTGTAACAGCTGTTTATCGCGAATCTTTTGTGCATCTGGAGTTCAATGGTGAAAGTCAAGATACTGCTAATTGAAGCCAGTTAAATCCTGAGCAAGGCTGTTTGCGTTCACTATGCAGTAATACCACTGGAAAAAGCACAAATCGATTTTTTATCTTGTTTTCTAGCTATAAAATCGTTGGGCAGGTTAGAATTTAGACAGTAACCAATCTAGAAGGGCAATACTGAATTTATAACCCGGAGCTACAATTCCTAAAGTAGTCCAGTGTATTCAACTCCCAACTTCTGTGATGACACAGGGAACAAGTTGAATCAGCTCTTGCGCTTTTTTTTTAAACAGCATCAATAGCATAGAGTAGAAATTGCTGCATGGGCAACTGCCAGCCTTCCGCACAAATTATCTAAGCTTGCACATAGACTCAGGAATCTAGTCTTTTGAGATGCTACCGTCAAGATGACTGAAAAGCACTTAAACCATTTTAGTGTACACTGAATGTAAAGATTCCATGTACCATTTTTATGAAGAGTTATTTTTTCTGAAAGTTTAGACTACTGACTTGATTATCGTGTTGTTTTTATAATAATATTTCAGGTGACCTATTCTACGACTTTCTTTGTTCAGCAGAGATTTAAGGGGATAGCAATCCTCATATATAGATATGGAAGCCTCTGTGAGTTTATATCCGATTGGAAATTATTGCTACACAAAATTAGTTAGAAATCATGGAAGTAATCTCGAAATCAGCCTTTAAGAGAAAAAAAAGTCGAACTTCCATACTGAAGCTGGGAAATTAAGAAAATCTTTTTCAGTCAAGTAGTAATCAATGGGAGCTTGTTTATTTGATATTACAATTTGTGCAAAATAGCCACACTAATCAATCAAAATTTATGGTTTGAGTATTTACAAAAAATCATTTAATAAAGAATAAAAATATTGTCTATTTAGAGTCAAATTGATATTCATACAGCTCATTGAGCAGGCCAAGTTTTATGCAAATTTTCATCCACATGGGTATTGTGATAGTCTTCTTTTAGATAACATAAATAGCACAAAATTTTACATTGGTTGTCAAATTTAGAAACGGAAGTTAGGGTCCAGAATATCAATTGAATTGTATGAATGAATATATTTTGTTACGAAAAACGACAAACATACAAACCTTTTTACAGATGACACAGACATAGTAAACTTTATAAAAGAAGACTACGACTTTCCAAGGAAAATTACAAGTTATCTCGACGAAAAGAAGTGGATTCTGAAGGCTTGTAATTCAATTTGAATACCGAAAAATGAATAAACAGCCATATTTAAACGACGAAACTAGAAATATCTTTTTCAACCAATCAGGAAACAAGGGTAATCAACGGTAAAACAAATGTTGGACAGAATATCCTTATCTAGTCAGTGAAATCAAATCCTAAACGAAACTGTTTGCATTTCTCTTTTGTACGGATTCCCTTAAAAAGGCATGAATCCTTCACTTCTTCCGGCTATGGGCAATTTGTATGATAAACTGAGATTCTTAACCTTGATCAGGCAAACGGTCCTGAAGAAGGAAAAAAGTGAATTCAAAACCAAAGAGTCGTCTTATGTAAAAGAGAACAAACATACCAACCCTTTTGCATGTTTACATTTGTAGTAAGAGAAATAACCAAGAGAGGCAAAAATGTTAACTTCTTGATAACATTTATAAACTCTGCTAAAACGTGGAACAGGTGAATTTTTGTTCAGTTTTAATTCAAACCCATTACTGAGCTAAAGGCTTCATTTAGACCTTCCAGAAGGAAATAGTTTAAAATCCTTCTCGATGGGTGAGATTTTTGCTAGTAATGATAATTCTCAAAATCAAAAAAAATGTTTTTACTCAAATCCTTCACCATGATGCAACACGGTCAATCTTTAATCAGAGTACAGCTAATTTGAATTCGGGGTTTTCCTTCTCCTAGACTGGTTAATATAACTATGTTAAAGAACCTGTTTTAGAGAAAATATCTTTTCAAATTGTGGACCCGAAGAGGATTGTAGAATTGATCGACTGAAATCTTAGGGTTACAGAAATGGTAGAGTTTTTGGTCATCTAAATTAGCCCATTTCATTAGAATACATTATTTTGTTGCACAAGATTTACCGGAATAATTTCAATTAATATACGAAAGCGCGCGCACGCGCACACACACGACATTTATCTATTGACTTAAAAATGAATATAATTATTATAATTTATTTATTTATATACACGATTATTTTTAATGTTATTGTTTATATTTTCAAAATCAATTAATTTTCTTAAAATTCTAAAACGCTTTTAGATAATTGAATACAAATTATTTTAGTTTCAGTTGAATTTAGAAATCAAAAGCCAAATATTGAGTGTGGATATTAGTTGTCTAAATTTCTGAGACGAAGCTCAATGATTTTTATCATTAAGGGTTTTCGGACTATTGTCTTCATTTTTATTGTTATTTCCAGAGGACGTATCGTTTGAAACGTTGTGTAAATAACTATAAAGTTGAAGACAATAGTCCGAAAACCCTTAATGATAAAGATTGACTTCCATATATGAAGTAAAGCCGAATTCACTCAAACCGGGCACCTGAGTTAAAAAGTGAACCAATTTGGATTCTACTTTTGCGAAAGTAAGCAATACAAAGAATGAGATCAGCTGTTTGAATAACTCCGGGAAAATTCGGTTATCTTAAACTCTTATTTTTTACCTCTACCAACAAATGCATTGTATTGCAGGAATTTTGGTTGAGATAGAACAAATATTGATTGATTTTAAGCAGTGCTCCCGATCCCCAGGCAACGGAACTCAATATTTTGGTAACAAATACTTCGAACAATTCATATCACGTCTTTCTTCAGTTGCATTTAGCCGTATGGAAAGGAAAGCGAGTATCATCTCGAGGGAGATTCTTTTCCACGGAATAAAAATAAACTTTCCGTACGGATATTATACTTGAAAAAGTATGTAAATTAAGAAGTGAGTAATGTTTGTTTTAGTCGATTTTTTTTATCTTAAGAATAAAATCCCCTAATTATAACATGCTTAGGTATACTTCAAGAATAAAGTGATGGTAAATTTTGGTTTTTGATTCAATAAAGATAAATCAGTACAATATAAATAAATATAAAAGAAAAAATACAAAGTGTTCTAAATGGCAAAGTTACATTTCAAAAACTTGTGCGATAGAAACTTTCAAGTTTCCTCTCTTTTTTTTACTTTGATAAAGTTACACGTTAAGATGGTTGATTGATTTTATTTTAGGGCATATCAACCCTTGTAGGTTATTTACTGCTAAATCATGTTTATACATATACGTATATTAAATATATATGAATCGTAAACGACGATTTTTCTGGCCGCATTATTTTTAAATGGGCCAGAGCTAATTTGTTTGGACACAGTTAAACGGTTTCGAGTATTGCTATTTAACACTAATATTTCTATTTGTACACAATTAAATGATTTCAAGAATCCTTATTTAATGCTAATAATTCATTTTATTATTGATAATTTGTTTTCACACAAGTTTCAAGTATAGTTAATAATTAAACAGATCTATTTGATCTATTAACCTTAATAGGTATTACCACTCACGGTCAGAATGGATTTGGAAGTGATGGCAATGAAATGATACTCCACATTCCCCAGACTCTAGGACTGGAACTTCATCATCAAATGCAGTTTAGTGCCATATCGAAGACACTTGTTGGAGGAGTCTTACCCTTCTGTAGAGATGCAGTTGGTGTATTCAACAGCCCCAATCGACTATACTGATTTTAATATTAGAAAATACATTATATGTTGTATCCGTATATGTAACAAATATAGTTAGATTTATACAGATTATTAAATATGGAAAGTTAGATATTTTCAATTCATTGTAAATTTATAAATTGTCTAAATTAATCATCATCATGTCGTGCCGCAGCACGGATATCCCTGACTCTCTCTTGCCACTTCTCCCAATCGTTCATCGCCTCTGGCAGGTCTTCAGTGCTACATCCCGTATCCTCACAGAGCTGCTGTATGCATGTTCGTGCTGGTCGTCCTGCTTTTGCTAGGCCATAAGTGGGGGTCCATAGGAGTACATCACTTATGAGCTCGTCCCTGCTTCTCCAGCAGCGTCCTGCATGTCTGGCTCCTCTTGCTCTGATAGTTTTCGTGATGGGAGGTAGGTGGCCGTACAGCTGGTGCTTTGTGGGGTGTTGCCTCCAGGACTTGTTCAATATTGCACGCAGCATTCTTGTGTAATTGCCGTCTAAGTTCTTCTCCAGCCGTTTAGTTAGCGTCCAAGTAGTGCATCCATATAGCAGTATCGACACGACTGCTGCTTGGAAGAAACTGCGTTTCATTTTATCGGTCAGGTCTGACTTCCATATGATCGATAGCTTATCGATAGCGGTCCATGACTTCGTTAGCTGCGTGTCGATGTCTTTTTCGGTTGATGAAACACTGCTTCCTAGGTAGGTGAACTTGTCTAATTTCAGTAAATTGATATTTTTCTCTTAAGCTTTACGGTCTGGGTCTTTAACAAGCCTTAGATGCTATTCTAAACTACATTGGATAACGAATTATAAAGGTAGAAAAAATTCCGTTTTTACTTTATAAAGGTCGACTAACTATGCATTGACCTCCGCCATGAACAGAACAAAATGTCAATTTTTAATCGGAGTATAGCTGGTTTGAAATTAGAGTTTTCCTTCTAGAATGGTTAACCTATGAAGGCTAAAAGAGTTAGTCTGTGCTACTATCTACCCGTTGCTAGAGGAAAAAACATGGATTGAAACCTTTCCATCTGAGTTTTCTAAAACAAGCAGCCTCGTCCAGGATTTGAACTCGGGTTATGGATTCCATTGCCTACGACGATAACAGTTACAATAAGCACACCTCTAAATAATTAATCACGGTATCTGCCTGGTTATATAGAATATAACAGGCAAATATATGTAGATAAGCTCACAAACATATATATACGCTCACAACACTTGTGTGTGTGTATATATATATATATACACGCAACATATATATTTCCATTAAAAGAAGAGATGTCCGAGAAAGGCTTGAGAATAAAAAAGATAGAGCGCGAAACAGTTTCAAAGATGTTAATAAAGAATTTATCGCGTCAACATTTGCTAAATTAGAGAATTTAAGGCTAACAGTTTTTTTTGTTTGTTTGCCAAACGTGTCTAATAACCTATTTTTTGACAACTCTTTTCAAATCAAGGGTAATGTCAATCGCTATTTAATTACAATCAACTAACAATTCACTCTCTATACTTTTTGCAAACAAATAAACAGAAAATAATCAAGTCCACTTGCAAGAACTGAATTACTTGTAGGAACAAGTTTTTACAGATTCTTCAACCATATATTACTATTGTCACAATGACCTCCATCTTTAATTCTAGCTAAATACTTGCTAACTCATGAGACTTAAAAACGTACGAGTGTAAAAGGTTGAGCGCCAAAAAGTATTGTAGTGACCATATTGATATATGTGCTAAAATTACACCCCCACACATACACGTATACCTATAGTCAACTTGCAACATACATGCACATACATCTAACCCTCTGCTCTAACACATTGAAAGGTCCATAGTGTCACACGCAAACTTAGAAGAGTTTGATTTTATCTCATTGTGTTTGATAGCAACTTAGTTCTCTTAACGAGTCAGAGTACCAAAATGACTCACCTTTCTCCGAGTAATGATAGCGAATCTTAGTACATAGAAGGACATTTTTTCTTCTCCTTATAAATGTATATCTAAATGAATATATGGATATATAGACAGAATAGAGAAAAAATAAGACGTGAAAACCAATTATGTGAACTCCAAATTTAAAATCAGAGGAGTATGGTGCTAGCTATTCCCGCTCATAAAATCTACAAAATAGCTGAACAAAGAGAAAAGAAAACATTATATTATAGGCTTTATCTCTTCCTGTTTGAAGTGGTCAGTAGAAACACAACTTTTCACTCTCCACTACTATATTAGATTGACTGTACATATACAAGTGTAAAGGATTCTACATTGGATTAATCAAAAAAAAAAAAAAATCCCCACCACCTAAAAAATTCAAACAAACTCAAAAGTTCATACTAATGAAACAGAACGCTCATTACAGAAATATATAACCGTGATAAGCTTTTTTCACAAAAACAAAAAATAAACAAACAATATCCACGTTGGTTTGTATTTGACCTATGCATGGAGCAGTGAATACGTACATTTTGTTTGTATTTTTAATTCTTTAGTACATTGAAAAAATGCAGTACGTGTCCTCTGTATGACACTAAACTGCATCTAAATATTTCTATTTGAAAGCTAGGGATAGGGAAAGCTAGGGATAATCGAAACCATATATCTATGTACAAACAAATTATTATTAAATAGGAATAGTTACTTGAAACCATATAACTGTGTATAAATTGTCAATATTAAGAATAGTTATTTGAAGTTATAATTGCTTACAAATTATTATCATGTGTTACTTGAAACTATTAATGCTGGACAAAAAAGATTAACTATATTTCTACTTTATAGATACTATGATTAAACTTGAATTAAAATTTCGGCAATAAATGACCCACAGAGTGTTGAAGTGTCACTAACCAGACAAACTCAACCATCAAGTACTGACCAGAAACAAAGTTAGATGCTGACAGTTGATTTCAACCCGATAAATTCAGTTCTCCTCGGTTTCACAACTTGCAACCCCAATCACAAAATGAGCAATACATAACCAGCTACGTTTCTGAGATCCAGTAGTTCAATATTTTGATCAGGTGTATGGACTGAAAAAAAATGAAATTCGGCTCAAACAGCAGAGTAGAGTCTCGAGCTTGCAGAGATAAAGTAATCCAAACTGACTGATGAGTTAATTCATGGTCAGGATAAATCAATTCAGCATTATCAAAGTTATTTATAAAGCCTGACTTAGCCTGGCACAATGCTGTCAGCTTGGAGCACCTAGCGAAAACTGAACAAATGGCCGATCAGTCTGCGCAAACTTGCTTACTATTTCATTACGCAAAGTACCCAATCTGCGTTGATATAGGTTAAGTAAGATCGATTAAGTGGTTGGATAGAGGATATAAAAAACAAACCGACCCCCCCCCACAAAAAATCAAAACAAAAATAAACAAACAAAAAACAATAATTTAAAAGTCAATGTCAAATTGTTAACTGATATACTGTATTTGACAGCCTATAAGACACACTCCTCCCCACAACCCCGTAAAAACAAACAAATAAAAAACCAAAAAAAAGTATAAAAAAATTTCTCCCGTGTCTAATAGGCTTGTATCACAGATGAGAGGCCGAGAACACCTGAATACAGTTTCAGATTAGTGATAATCTACTAAATAAAGTAAAAATTACGATAAAAACTATGGTACCTCACAAATCCGGCATCTTGTGATTTTATCAGATTTTATCTGTCACCAGATCTTGAATTTCAAACTTTCGTTCATGATGCTATTGATTCTTCTATTCAGGAAGCAGTGAAGGGTTTTAATTAGCATTTTATAATCACCTGTTATATCGAAAATTTGATAGTTATCATAATATTATGCGTTTAGTATCTGTGTTCCCGTTTAAAATTATTTTGTGTACTTTTCTTTAGCACAATGAAGTGATTAGGATAATGTAGGATTTTAAAGTTGGTTTCAATGTAAGTTTCTTCTTCCGGTAGGTATTCGTGGCTGCACATCCTAAGACCCTTCCCATACGCTTCGAGAACTTCAGATGGATGGTATTTAAAAGTTTTCCTTACTTCGCTATCTGCTGGGTCATATCATGACGGCAAATGCGTTCACAGACGCATATAATTATGTTTGAGTTACTTTTATCTTTGCTGGATTTAATTTTCATCTAACGTGATTGAATAATTCAGAGTTTTATGGTCAACCTAGGATTTAAGGCAAGTTTTCATTCACTTATCGAAAGAAACAAAAACAAACTTGAGCTTCGTGAAATGGTTGAGGGTGTTAAGCGTATTCCATTTGAGAAATACGTGAAAACATGTTCTTTTGAAAGGGGCAGTTGATATGAATTTAAAAAAAATATATACAATTCATGTAATAGAAAAATGTAATGGTAAACACGAAACATCAAAAGAACACACTTGAGGAAAGGGTATTCATATCTAAACTTCAAAATGCGTTGCAACTACATGACAATAATGAAGCAAAGATGAAAAATGTCACTGCTCTCGACTCTTTCATGCAATGTAAGAATATCTATGCTGTGGCTACCGAAATGTGCAAAAGCCCTTCTTTGTTTAGAGTGAAAGAGAAACAAGAAACCCCAAAGATGAAATAAGGTTCGTTCCAACACACATAGTGTTTGAAAGCGAAGAGATCTAAGTGTCTTGTGACTGGTCTCCGTCTATGGTGTTCCTGATTCGTGGCTGGTTCTCTACAGCCAAAAGGAAACAATCTCGCTATGATCTACACTTATTTTTCTGTTTGAACGTTACGTTAGTAATTTATAAGATTTTAACGTGGTCGGTATTTAAAAGAAGTTCTCACTATCTATATGCTAATATTGCTGCTTAAAGCACTGGCTATCATCCAGACTAGACGACTGAACAGATTAATTGATACCCCATTTTATCCAATATGAAGTATGATCGAAAAGTATAAAGACTGAAACTGTATTTACCAAGACAGAAATGAACAATTAATAAAAAGTAAATTTTCTTAATTATTTTTACCTTAGTATTCAAATTAATTTATTTATATTGCAAATCTTCCATTAATCAAAGCTCATCTGGAACTTCTCTTGATATGCGAATCTGTACCGTCGCTATTTGAATGTCTTCAACATCCTCAGACCTTACCGTTGAAATGAAATTTCAGTTTAGGAAACAAGAAAAGTCTACTGAGCTAGATTTAGTGAGTATCAAGGATGTTTTATTTGTACAATCCTGAGTCTCTTTCCCATAAAAAGAATTCTGTTAAACGAAATGGCGTTGACTGGTCTTGAAAAGGTTTGCATGTCCATATTTTGGCTTGGATATTATCACTTTATTGTACAGGGGGCAACAGAAATACCTCCCACATTGTGAATAAACATGGTAATATATTAACTAATTGGAGCTACTATTGCCACTTACCTAAGTCCACTAACCTAAAATATCAATATGTAACAATCCAAAAATAGGTACATTTTTTTATATTCTTAGAGATGAGTAACTCCTTAGAACATCTTATAGATTTGGAGGCATGATTTGGAAACTTTAGAATATGTGGAACCTATGCAGCTCACACTAATATTTTTCATATAAGTTGCAACAGAAAAGGGACAAACTGGTTATATTCCGAGGATAGGAAAGTGGTTGAAGTGTTGAGAAGCGATCCTCTTCTATCAGACAAGGCAACCGAATATTTAATCAGTTCAAATAATACAAAAAGCTGCAAAGAATCTACTCAGATATGAAAGTATTCCATTTTACGGTGAATCTAGCCCGTTCCCTGTAATGGAAAAATATTGGTACTAAGTTTCTTGCATCTTATTTTGTTTACTTAAAATGTTTACTTGCTAATCTTTGATTGGAGTAGCTCACAGGTTGCTTTCATTAACTAACTATTCCTTCGTGGTCAACGATAGAACTTGTGGGATCTGGCGTTTTGATGGTAATTTGACAGTAAGTTAAAGTTTGATGGCAATACATAAAGTAGATGATGAGGATAAATAGAAAATGTTTAAAAACGAGTAAAAAAAGCCTCGGTGTGCTGCTTGACCATTATCCTACAATAGATATTAGAATAATAGATCATTCAATGAGAAAGGAAAATGTGCAAAAACTGTTTTGTTTAGGTAACAAAAGTTTATTAATTTGCGTTTTAAGAGGATTGGTTGGTGTTTTGATGTAATTAGTTATTTTTACTTTTATTTTCAAGCTAATGATAAAATTCATTTCTAAAAAAATAGAAATTCAAGTAATAAATACTACTGAAATACTTAGCACTCAAATGATTTTATGCATTTTTCTAAATCTACAAAATGATCTGCGAGGAAAATACAGAGGTTCCTGATATGTACCACCACTGTGACTTTAAATTGACTTAGAAATAAGGGCAATGAAAGGGTGAATACACATGAGTCAAATATACATATGTAGAAAAATTTGTATATTTGTTTAAACAAATAGAATCATCATCATGTCGTGCCGCTAGCACGGATTTCCCTAACTCTCTCTCTCTTGTCATTCGTCTCTATCGTCCATCGCTTCCGGCAGATATTCTTGTTGCATACTCATATGCAGATGCATGCAGAATCATAACGACGACACAATGAAGACGAGCGGACACACTTCTTTAGAAAAATATACCTCTCACTTTATTGAAAGGGTTGTGTGTGAGAGGGAGTTGGAGACCGAGCAGAACTGCAACATATTGACCCCCACTCTTATGGCCATAACAGCGTTTCTTTCCCGTTCTCCTGAGATGCTCAACCGGGGGCCCAGCTTCTCTGGGTCATGGTCCTCATTCCAGAATCTTCTCTCCAACTGATCTGAACTCCAACTGCTCGATCAGGGGTTCAGAGAGCCCCATCTGCTGGGTGCTGGTTCTCTCTACCGCATCTTACCTCCAACTGATGGAACTTCTTGTCGCCGGGGTTATATAATAATTTGACGTCCACTCTTCTTCCTGCGAGCGTCACAATTTCGCACTCAATTCAACCTCGTGACAGCCAAGGTTATATCCTGATATTCCTCGACCGGATGCAATTGTTATTTACACAGGTGCCTTTCCAATTTTGATAGCTTGCCCGGGTCGGAGGTCAATATACAATATTCTAGACTACATCCTACGCCCGTACAGAGCGGTTGTAGATAAGTTCTAGTTGGTCGTTCAACACTTGCCCTTCCCTGTGTAGGAGGTCACAGGAGAAAGTCACTTATGAGTTCGTCCTTACTTCTCTAGCAGTGTCCCGCATGTCTTGTTCGTGTAATTTAGATGGTTTTTGAGATGAGAGGTGGTTGGCCGTACCGCTGCTGTTTTGTGGGATGTTGCTTCCAGGATTTGTTCAGTGTAACTCGTAGCATTCTTGAGCAATTGCCATCAAGCTTTTTCTTTATATGCTTAGCGTCCATGTGGTGCATCCACAAAGCAGTATTGATACGACTGCTGCTTGAAAAAATTGCGTTTTATTTTATGGGATAGGTCTGACTTGCTATTTTCTGTCAGTAAATCTATCAATGTTTGAATTACGCAGATTATGAAGAAATATGGGGCTAATGGGTCCACTTGCGACAATGTCAAAAGAAGTCTGTGTCTCCATCCGGTGAGCGAACTCTTGCTTTCGTATTTTTATTATGGCTGCGACGGTTTCTTTAGGGAGACCATAGGCTAGAAGTATTCGCTCCATCTTCCCTCTGTGTTTGGAGTCAAATGCCTTGGAGAAATTTACGAATAAGAGTGTCGCCTCGATGTTTTTTGCACGAACACCTAAAATTCGACGGATTGTCAAAATTTACGATGTTGTGGATTGAGTTCTCCGAAAACCATTTTGATTCTTTTCTCAATTTCAGGTTCGATGCAGTATAATTGCTGAACATTGTAAATCTTTGCCGCAATGAAAGTAAGAGTTATACCTCGGTAGTTCTTGGCAATTCCGGAAAAGGGAGGATGCAGCCCTTTGTCTTTCTCTCTTTTGTGTTCTGATCATTTACAGCGTTGCAGTATTGGAGCAGTATGTCGTCGAATTTCTTTGTTTTCCATACTTTTGGTGGGATTTCATCAAGCCTGGCAGCTTTCCTCTTTTTAATTTTTGTTAGTATTAGGTCAAGTTCTTTTTGCTTAAACTGTCTTAATTGGATGACTAGTTGATTATTAATAATTTTCGTGGTAGGTTCATCCATAACTTTTGGGGATTTTCCAGGCAAATTCTTGAAATTTCTTTCCACAAGTGTATTCGTTCCTCTTGGCTGGCAGCTTTTAGTTTAACTCTTGAGGGACTCTTCCTTTTACTTAATTTATATATAACACTGGTTTACAAAAATAAATTTTTGGTCTGAGGCAAGAATCGGGATAGGTGTTTTTTGTTAATTTGGGTGTGCTGAATTCAAATTTATAAATAGTTTTGCTCTATCACCTCTAGTTTTCTGGCTTTTAAATAGTCTCATTTTAGTATAAACAGAGAATATATGTGCATATTTCAAGAGTTGCAGCAGCTTATAAAAGATAAAACAGGATAGATAAAGAACACTGATTGAATCAATATACTTGGATGAAACAATTACACAATTCATAGTACCACAGGCAGTCAAAAGTGTGTTTTCTTAGAAGATTTGGTGTTTTTTGCCTCCGGGATGTCACACAAGAGCATCCATCAGAAGTCTCCCACCATGCCGGGGTTCCATTTACCTTGATAGTTGCTCTCCATCTTCGTAATGTCTTGGTGGAAGACGGTTTGGCGGGAAGACATTGAGGTGGGAATGGAGAAAATGAATCTTGAGTGACATTCGGTACCCCATATTCTCGTAAGACTTTAGCAACTTCTCAATACAGGCTTGGTAATCTGGTACGCGTGTGTTACCAAGGAAGCCACTAGAGACTGACTTGAATGCTTCCCATGCTCTCAGTTCTTTTAAGTTAAGAAGCTCCTCAAAATCAGTATCCTTCAGCACTTCTCGGATCTGAGGTCCGACAAAGATGCCCTCTTTGAGCTTAGCAGCACTAAGACCTAGGAACACAGTAGACAAGTGTTGGAAGGCAGCACCATTTTTGTGCAACGCCTTCACGAAATTCTTCATCAAACCAAGCTTGATGTGAAGAGGAGGAAGAAGCACCTTATTCATGTCCTGAGGATTCTCCTTGAGGCTGTGTTCGCCAGGAACAAAAGTGCTTCTAGACCCCCAGTCTTTCTGCTTGTAATGCTGGGATGCAGCTCGACTATCCCAGAGACAGAGAAAACAACAGTACTTTGTGAAGCCCGCTTGCATACCCATAAGAAGACCAATGACCTTATTTGTTCCGATTCCTGAAACTGGTGATCGTTACATCTTCCTTGACTAGGTTCCACTGTTTAAGCCGAGAAGCCAAGAGCTCTAACTGCTGTTTTGACAGATACAAATCACGAGCAAGATCATTCAGGTCTTCCAGCGTGATCCAGTGTGGCTCATTGCCGCTTGTTCCTGAATATGTAGACTCAATATCTTCCAAAAATATTGACTCGGCAGAATCCTCCCTTGAAGGCATTTCTTCATCTGATGAGGAAAGAAGATCCTTATCTACTGGAGGTGTGGCTACAGGAAGATCATCTGAATAGGGAACGGGTCTCAGAGCAGATCGAACGTTGGGATATTTGATCTTTTTCCTGGAAGATGCATTGAAACCAGTTATATTAGTTAAACAAAAATAACAATCATCTGCGTGGTTTCGCGGCTCTCTCCAAACCATCGGGACTGCAAAGTTGAAAGCTGCTTTCTTGCCATTAAATCATGCAGTTAGTCCATTATAGCAGGGTTTTCAACAGATGTGTGGAGTACAAGACTTGTCCTGATCACCAATTTTACAGTCAAAATAGTGAAAGTAGGCGGTTCTGAGGAGGGAAGTGATGGTTCGACGTTGTGCAACTGTTGTAAAGTCCCCACACACGTAGTAGAAAGAATTGGCCTTGTTGAGGCATCCTTGACATTTTGATGTGCTTGAAGCCATTGGAGAATCTGAAAATATAACAAAATAAAACTAAATGTGCATTTGAAAATTTAATACTAATATCTAGTACCCCAAAAGATGTGTAACACGATAGATGAGGGATACCAACCTCCTGCGCCGCCTGCGAGACAACTTCTTCCAATGACTGCCAGAGTGTGGATTGAGACCTGCTGCCTTAACTGTCAAAATCCGATATATATATATATATATATATAATGTAATGCTATCACTTACATTTAGTGCATAATAACTAAAAAATAAGCCATAAGTCTCACAATATTAGAATTAACACTGAATTCATATACGCCTTTATGTACCGTATATGCATAAAATGCACACTATGCATATCTAAAAAAACTAGATGTCATGAGTAAAAACGGATTTCAAATTTGAATTCAGCACCCTCAAATTAGCCAAAAACGGATATTTTTGTGCTTTGTAAACCTGTGTAATTAAACAGTTACCTCTTTCTCTGAATATTTCCTCTTTATTTTTGTATTCTATTAAACATTCATCGGTGATTCAACATCATTAGATATCATGCTACCTTGTCCTGGTGATAGTTTCACATTAAATTCTTCTTCTTGGATTACTTTGTTTATCAATTTTCTCTATACATACATACATACATACATACATACAAATTTACGCATACATATATTGAACCGGCCTTTTGCCACAATGGTTAGTGTGTTCGCTAAAAGCCTGGAAGACCGGGCTTCAATCCCTGGTCGAGTCATACGAAAGACTCAAAGCAAAAATGTTACTTGATATCTCCTTGCTTGACATTCAACATTACAGATCAAGGGAATCCAGAGAAAGGAGTTGCGCCCCCACACCTTGGTGTTGTCTGTAATGAAAAGGGAATCTTCGGATGCCCCCCAACAACAGTTGGCTAACTTTATATATATATATATATACATACCTATATGTGTATTTAAGCAGCATGTTTTCATGGATTCATATTTTATGAAACAATATAGACATTTTTGTCCACATATTTTTGTATTCATCCTTTCACGTTGCCGTATCGATTTTATGATATCCGGTGGGAATTGTTTTATAAACCTATCACAATTAATTGTTCCCCAAGAACTTTCTCTCATCAAGTGTGTGTATATTGCAAATGTGATGTAACTTTTGCATGTACATTACTACTTTGTTAGAATCAGTGTTTATACTGGTGTAATGTGTAGCGTAATTCTATCAAGTTTTGGGTGTTTATTTCTAATATGCAGCGCCTAGAGAATCTGTAATTTTTACTTGTTATTTTGTTGTTCTAATATTGTTGTTTTCGAGAAGGATTTTTCGAAATTCAGTCGTCGGGCAGGAATTTTTTTTTTGGATGTTGGGCTATTGAACTGGTGTCAGAAAGATACATTGTAAGTCTTGATAGGGTAGTTGAGGTTAAACCAACGTATACATATTGTTGTTTTCAGAGATGCAATCTCAAAAATGACATTTGAATTGATACATAATGTCTGTTTTTAGCAAAACTCAATTTGAGGGGGAGAAATTATTACTTCTAAGTGGGAGGTTTTAAATTCATCATAGTATATAAGTTTTATTTCTTTATAAGGATACGTGGGGGTATTTTTCGTTGAATCAAAGTTTTAAAAATATCTTCATCTAATTTATTATTCTAGTGCATTTGGTTGTGGTAAAGAAAATTGATAACTGCTGGTTTATTGGGTGGAGTGTTGCAGTGTTCATTTTGTTGACTAGCATTTTTAATTATACATTTAATTTGTTCATGAACAATATAGTTAGGCAATCCATTATTGATGAAAGTTTGTTTTATGTTTTTTAATTCTTTATAAAATATTTTTTTGGAGGAATAGATTAGTTTTGCACGGGATATTAGGTTATTAATAATTGCTTTTTTATTTCGAAAAGGGCATTCACTTTTAAAATTGAGGATGCAGGAGACATTATTAGGTTTAGTTTGGTGAGTTTTATGGCATATCAACCCTTGTAGGTTATTTAACGCCAAATACATTTTTATGTAAATAATCTGTTCAATTTAAAGCAATTCAGTTTAGCATAAGTACATAGTTTAATTGTCAAAAACATTTCCATTTCAAACTATTCAAGCAGTTATATGTAACAATTCAGTTAAGCGAAAATGCAGTTTTAATGTCGAAAAACAGTTCAATTTCAAATAATTCAGTTAAGCATAAGCACGCAGTTTAAATGTAAGTACGGTTTAATTGTCAAAAACATTTCTATTTCAAGCTATTCAGTTTACTCAAACAATTAATTTTAGCATAAGTATGCTGTTAGTTCTATTTAACCCATAGATAGGGCCCTATCAGGTGCTACCACTCCGGGCCAGAGTTGACCTGGGAGCGATGGCAATGAAGGGGTACTCCGCATCCCCCAAAGCTCCAGCACTGCTGGAACCTCACTATCAGATTGTTTAGTGTCATATCCCGGACACTCGTTGGGGGGGGGGTCTTACCCCTCTGCAGAGAAGCAGTCGGTGTATTCTACAGCCCCAGCCGACTGGGTAAGAGACATTATTAGTGTTTTTTGTTTTTTTTTATAAATAGAAGTAGTGAAGTTATAATTATTGTTAGTATTAATCACAAGATTGTTTTTGTTTAGTTCATGGGTAAAGTTAAGAACTGAATTTTTTAAAAGGTGTCTGATAGTATTTTTATTTCATTAATATCATCAGCGAGAATAAGTATATCATCGACATATCTTAAGTATATTGAATTTTTTTTTTTTAAAGCTATCAAATATTTTATTTTCAATGTCGGAAATTACTGAAAATTAAGCCCAGGATAGATCCTATTGATATTTCGTCTGTTTGAATGTAAATATGCCCAGGTGCTGTATGTTAGGAGTATTTTCCGAAGAATATTTAGGTTGATTTTTAAGAGGAGGGAGGGATGGTTTGTGATAGATATTATTTATAATAATATCAATGGTTTCATTGACTAGTACATTTGAGAATTAATTTTCAACATCAAGTGAAGCTAATATACCTTTATTGGGTTCAAGTATATGTAGGATTTGAATTAATTCATGTATTGATTTTATGTTATATTTACTAGATAATATAGTGTAATAAGTTGTTTTATTGTTTTTATGAGTTCATAAATCGGTGTAGGTACTAGTGATATAATTGGGCCCAAAGGATGATAAGGTTTATGTATTTTGACAGTTTCATATAAATAACCGATTATTTGGGTAGTTTTCTGTTATCACGTTCGGCATTATTTGCAGCGATTAGTTTATTAATTTTTGATTTAAGTGGGTTGGTGGGATTCTTAATTAATTTGTTGAATTTGTTGCGGTCATGGAGAATATTTTGTAATTTTGAATGGTAGTCTGTTTTATTGAGTACTACCAAAATATTTTTTTCGTCAGCCTTTTTTTTTGGTGATGTTGGGGTGATTGTGTAATTCTTCACGGAATTTTTTAATTGTTGAGTTAGTAATGTACGTTGTTTTTTGTTGTATCTATTTTTGATGGCTTCAGCCTTAAGGAGATCACGGATTTCAGGTTTTTTCAACCAAACCTGAAATCCGTGATCTCCTTTTTATTCCGGAGTTTTAAAATATCCTGGTATAAAATTTCATTTTTTGTATTTTTGTTGATGTTCGTATATCCTTAAATAAATAGCAGCTTGGTCCTAAGCTGAGAAAATCTTTTTGTCGTTGAGTTAATTTACAGTCTGAGAGGTTGATATATTTGCCATTTGGAAGTAGTAAATGGCCTTTATAGACGTTGTTGAGCTTTATTTTGAAGAGTAAGTTTGTGTTTGCAATCGTTTTTGTTAATGATGACGGAAAGTCTGTAATCTGGTTCATGGAGTTGTTCATTATATAATATAATGTGAATATATATGTATATAATAAAATTTGTATATATACATATATATATATCTTTGTATACATATATATATATATATATGTGTATATATATATATATATATATATATATATATATTTTAGCAGCCCTCCCAACCCCCATTTCGAACCCCTATTCGAACTGTAGACCGTCTCCAAACATACCAAAAATTCAGTAGTAAATGAACGCTAAAAGGAGGAGGAATGATTTGAACTCACGTGCCAACAGAGGAAAAATGTTACAATATTGGTCAGTATGTCTTTAAGTCCTATGAATTTAAAATGCTGAATTTTACAAAATTTTATGCTGTATTTTTGTTTGTAAAATAATGCTTAAACTGTGCGTTTTAAATGTAAAGACACGCTTACTATAAACCCAAATTGAATATATGACTCTGTCCAAATGTCAGCGAACACGGCAAAACGTTTTTGAATCTTTTCTAAAATCTAAAAGCTAAAAATTGTTCGAGGCCTAACAGTAGTTTAGAAGAAAAAGTAAAAGCCTAAAGCTGCCTATGATACCACAAAAAAAAAAAAAAAAAAAAAAAAATTGTCATTTCTAAAAACTCTATAATTCCTAAAGCCTCCTCGGCTCCCAACGGTAGTATAGAAGAAAAAAAAAAACAAAACTAAAAAGCCTTGGAAAATGTCCAAATACCGCAGCAAAAAAAAAAAAAAAAAAAAAAAAAAATTTCAGTACCAGTAAAAGTCTGACGAAAGTACCTTAATCTTGGACTTTAACTAAGTTAAAACTTAAGAAAACTTACCCCCTCACTTTTTTTTTACGTACACATGGGAAGCAGCACGATGTACGTAAAGGTATTTGAATAAACACATTGACGACCAAACTCAATACCTAAACAGGTCCTGGACGTGAGTTTGACGACTTAACGCTCAGGATCGTTAGTTCGATCGGGGAACTACTGCTGCTCCTCTACAAGAGGGGTTTCTATAGAAGAGAATAAAACAGCCATCGAAAGATAACCATGACCCATACACAAACCGCATCGCTCTTCGCGCGGGTAAAAAAGGGGCGCGTCCAGCTGAGGTTGGAGCCCTGGCCTCAGTGTTCGAAAAATCAGCTACAGAGCTCAAACGACCAAAACTACTAAAATGCAAGCAAACACTACAAATAGCCACATTTAACGTAAGAACCTTAAATAGAATAGGACAACTACCAGAGCTAATCGCATGGGCCGTAGAACATAAGATTGACATAATATGCATACAAGAACACAGATGCACGCACACCGAAGATATCAAATATCACGAAACTGGCAATGGCTGGTCGCTCGTCACTGTATCGGCATGGAAAAACTCTGTCAACGCCGCAGTAGGAGGAGTAGGATTGCTTATAGGACCTAGAGCATTAAAAACGCTTAATAGCTTTGAGAAAATACAACCTAGAATGATGGCAGCTACTTTTAACGGCAACCACAGAGCAACGATCATCTCCTGCTACAGCCCTACCAATGTTAGTGAAGAAACTGAAATAGTCACCTTCTACGATGAGTTATCCTCATTAGTGCGTAGCATCCCGAAACACAACATGTTAGTCATTGGCGGAGACATGAATGCCCAAATCGGGAAAAAACGGAAACAACAAATACAGCCTCCACAACACGTCAAAGAGAAATGGGCAACATCTAACAGATTTCATGATAGAAAATAGATTAGCATGCCTCAATACAAACTAACAAAAAAGAGAGGGCAAACTATGGACATACACGTACGCAAACAATACTAAAGCTCAGATAGACTACGTCCTTATAAACAAGAAATGGAAAAATAGTGCAATGAATTGCGAGGCATACTCCTTTTTCGAGGGTGTGTCCACCGATTACCGAATAGTCACGGCGAAAATACGGCTAAGCCTACGAAAAAACGCCAAACGAACAGCTACCACCAAACACTATGACTGGGCCCTTTTGAACAACAAAGATATGAGAAATAAATACGTAAGAGAATTAAGAAACAGATTCGAAACACTACAAGAAAAGGCGGAAAAAAGTACACCAAACGATGAATATGAAAATTTCGTCAATGCACACCTCGAAGCAGCAGCGAAATGGATTCCAACAAAACTTAAAACTAAATATAGAGTCCCATGGAAAACTTTAGCAGTGAGAGAAAAACGTGCACTAGTGAAAACAGCCTCCAAAAACTATCGAAAAAACCCAACAAACACAAATGCCTTAAAACTAAAAACGGCACAATATCAATTAGCAGGCATATATATATAAAGGAACAGACAGAATACAGTGAAAATCAGATAGATAAGATTAGAGACTCGGTGGAAGATAGATAATCTAGGATGGCCTGGCAAACAATAAACGAAGTCAGTAGAAGAAAGAACACAGCCAAAGTAAAACTGAAAGCAGCAAACCAACAGGAAAGAATAAAACTGTGGAAACAGCACTTCGAAAACTTACTAGGAAACCCACCGAAAATAACACATGAACCAATCACCAGAATAATAAGTAAACAATTAGATATTAAACTAGGACCGTTCACACAAGAAGAACTCGACTCGGTTCTCAGAAAAATTAAAAATAGGAAAGCTGCAGGGCTGGACGAGATTCCCCAAGAAGTATAGAAGACCAGACAATTCGACGACATACTGCTCCGACACTACACGCAGTATACAATC
>CAUZXS010001087.1:0-10211 GCA_963585895.1 Sepioteuthis lessoniana | reverse complement strand
CATCTATATACACACACACATTTCTCTGCATGTCTTTTGTAAATAACCTTAATGTCATTGCTGTGATCATGAATTTGAATCTAGCTTCCATTTTTCCAACATGATGATACTGAAATAAACCTAGAAAACTTTTTCATATCGTTCAAGTTAAAATCCTTTCTTCCCCAATTCTAGATAAAAAGTATATCATAAAGACTAATGATTTTTTAAGGTAAGATAAATCAACATATAAGATACCTGAGGAGGAGTAATGAATTTTTAGCTAATCAGTCGTTCTTGGTTTAGTTCATTTGTTATTGGTAACTGAAAATTTTTTGAAGCAATACCATCTGATAGTTTACATTTTTTTATAGAGAACAATAAGCAATTGATTCTTTGTTGAACGAATTGTGAGTGTGTGTTGGTATTAAATTTTTTTTTTTTCAAATTTAAGTAGAAAAATAAATTAAAACATTAATACTATTCTTTCAGATTATTCCTGACCTAATAAGTGTATATACTTTCCACCTCAACTACAATTAAGTCAGGTTTGAAACTATTTTTTAACACATAAATAAGCTCACTCAGTAATTATTTTTTTTATTTTTCGTTTAATCGTTGTTAAAATTATTAATCTTATTTTTTTTACCTGATAGAATTTCAAATACTGACACAATATTTGTACTTTAGCATCAGACATGTTTTTAATGAATTTCTAAAGAAAAAAATGGAATTTTCATTCAAGGGGGGAAAAAAAACTACTGACAATTTTATTAGTATCAAATACAACGTAAAAACTATCTAAAACTGAATTCCTCCCAGAGATTTACAGATTTGAAAATTATGCCTTTTGGTATTGTATATTTGTTTGCTATTTCTGCTTCTAAGTAAAAAAAACAAAAAAAAATACAATTGTGATCCACAGATAAACTTTTGGAATGCGATAAATACTTGAAGACTTCAAAGACAAACGTATCTCCATAAATCATGCGAGACGACTGATTTGGGAAAAGTGATTAATAACTGAGGTGGCTATTTTCCTGTTTAGAAAGTATTGGTGTGTACTTTAAAATATGTTGTTTAAATTTGCTTTGTGTTGTGTCTTTTAAATCGGATTCTACTTTTTAAAAGACTGGTTAATTTTAAATCGTAATTTTAACTAATGTGAAATTAATCTTTCCCCTTCAAAAATGTATATTTTGAACAGGCTTTTTATTTCAAAAGACATACAAAAAATAAATAAATAAATAAAGTTAGGGTGAAACTCGAGTACTATTGATCAAAAGAAAAATAAGTTCATTTTTTGAAAAATAAAAAATTAGCAAGTAATTTTACTTATAAGATTTATTCGATAATCTTTAAAAATAAGTTTCAATATATTAACAGATCAATTGAAGATTTTATATATCACTCTATACGTGAACCCATCTGATAGATCAGAGCACTTGCCTGTGTATGATTTTAAAAAGACAAATAAAAATACATGACTGATTTTTAGTTTTCTTTACTCTTCATAAATCCGATGATAACAAAATGATAATGGGAATTCATTAGGGCTTTTTGTGTTCTTGTTTATACATTGTTTTATAATTATTAGGAGCATGTTAATTTAATGAAATAGAATTTAAACGAACAAAAAGGTCAAGAAACAGGTACACAATCAGGACGATGATACCAATCGAAGAGGAATATTCTTAAATTTTAAATTAGGTCTAGTAAAAACAAACAAAAATCATCCAAAATAATTTGCTTTGATATCTTAAATTATCTACGATGTGAGAAATTAAGAAAACACTATATTCCGTAAAAGAAGGGATTATCAAGAAGCGTGAGATTAAAGGAAAAAATAAATATTTTGGTATATTTATCAATGACAAAGATGCGAAATAAAATCCTCATCCTAACGAAACGAGTGACGGCAAAGCGAAACACGCCTATATTTCGGTTCTAAATATATGTGTGCGTGTGAGTAAATAAATAAGGACACAAGTGTTTTTCTTTATGTATTTTTCTAGATACCAACTAACTAGCGTAAATATTTGAAAAAAAAAAAAAAAAAAAAATCAAAGTCAGATGAAAGAAAAACAAACAATAATGGTAGCTATATTAATGTTTACAAAAAAAAAAAGGGGAAAATTCAAGTTTATTACAAAACAGAACACAGTGTTTGCTAGTGTTGATAAAAGGTTTGTACTTTTTTGTAAAACTAGAATAAAATAAAAATAAATAACACAGAAGTAGAGACAATGGCAGGAAAGTTAGTGAAAAATAAAATAAGACAATGATTTTTTAATAAAAAATGTAAAAGATTTGAAAGTGAGAATGCATGTGTTAGTTGTCTTGCTCAGTGAAGTGAGTCAAATAATGTGAGGAGAGAGAGACAGTTCTACTAAATAGAAAAGCGATATAAAGCGCTTGGATATTTCAAATGTAAACAGATCTAGACGCGATACGATGACTAAAGATGTTTTATACAAGCTTCTTTATGGAGATTAATAAAGGAGAAATCAAGATGAAAGGTAAGAGCGAGGGAGAAAAAAAAGATGACCCAGAATCAAATAAAAATTATAGCTACCTCATCTCTCTCTCTCTCTCTCTGTGATGGTGTTGCATGCACAATTTAATCAAAACCGGAGAGAAAAAGCAACGAAATGGCAATCGCTGGGAGCGAAATAGATATAAATGCAGCAACACCTATAACAATAGAAGCAAGTATTAGCTACTTTTTTATGATAAATCAGCACATGGAAAGAAATAAAAAGAATAAAAACCGACCCAAGAAGACTAAACTCGCGTAAAATTTAGCCGAAAAAAGAGAGGAAAAAAACGTTGTAAATTCGTCCGACAAAATCCACAAATTTAAATATGAATCACCTTCAGCAGCCTATTTGACAGTTCCTAGCAATAGATCGTCATTCCTAGATGACCTGAGAAGGAAAACTAAGCATGGAATAAATTCTAATTAGGACTATACATAGATAGTTTTCATGTGAACTTACCTCGTCAACCCGCTAAAGGAAACTTGCATCCACCATGACTAATTCACGACCCGGATGTAGACCGGAAATGACGTGTGTGCAATGAGGGCTCCGAATGGAGGAACAAGAGTATAACAAAGAGTGAGTGAGAATCCAATAGCCAATATCAAGAGAGGGAAAACCATGAGAGTCACGGGCTCTCCATACAAAACGCACAAGGACAGAAAAAAATGTAACAAAAAAAATAATAATAATTGAGCAAGTCTATCTCTCTTCGTCCGCTATTTAATACATGCCTTCTCAAAACATGGATATCTATTTATCTAATTGTCAGTTCGTAGTTTTTATGTGCATTAGCAGGAAAGATTATTCATTCTCCACTACAACTACTACTAGATAATTAAAGTAGGAGTATTTGCTGAAACTACTACTTACTTTTAGTCTTTTACTTACTTGGCAATAAATATTTCCATCCATCCAGCTTCAGCATTTTTAACAATAATTTTAGGATACAATATTGTTAACAAAACACTTGGATATTTAAAAATATTTATTTTTCCAGACTGAGGTATGATTACATTATATTTTTGTGTGCGCGCGTGTATAAACTCATTTTAAAAATAATTTCACTTCTCATGCATATTAAACTACGATAATTATTTTATGATCTCTAATGTCATTAATGTTATTGTTTCCATATCCACGTGTTTTGAATCGATGTTATTTATTTATTTATTAGATATTCCGTGCACTAAAACTCCTGTTATTACTATCGTATTTTTGCACAGAATGGTGTAAAAGATGCCTTTTTCTGGTGCAAAGTTAGAATAAGCTTTTCAATATTTTCTTTAAACTTTAAATATGCTGAACATGAGGGGGGAAATAATGTTGCATTAGAACAGAAATAAATAAATGTCACTGTCTTAAACTTTAAAAAATGTATTTTAACATTTGGATTGATGACAACTGAAATCCTTGAAAATCATGTTTTAGGAAAAAATATAATATTTTTGAAGTCGTTTGTCACAGTAGCCCTACGTACGATTTATTTTTACTTTTACCTTTAAACTATCACTGGCTATAAGATTGAACGTAAGCTTTCTTTACTGAATCATCTTTTGAACCAAACTTACCAAGAACCTTGGTGTACTTTTTAAGAGCACTTATATCTTACTTCTGCATTGCTATTAATTTATAGTAACTTTTAGAAATTACATCCTCGGTACGATAATCTGAAAGTAAAGTGTTAGCGATGGGGGGGGGGCAAGTAACACGCACCGATAAGAAGCCGAGATTTACCGAATTCCTATTGATGCTCTCTGATTTAACGACCAACTGACTTATGGCCATCGGTTGATTTTTTGGGGGGGGAGGTGTCACTAATTTCTTGACACGTTCAGATAATAAAGGGAAGGAATTCACTCATCAGTCAGTGAAGTAACCAAAAGACCGACAGGATGAATTATTGAAGATTTGACACTCGTTGCCCTCAAAGAAAGCAACAAATAAGAACGTTATTCGGACAAATGAATTTCTCAGAAAAAAAATTGGATTTTTTTCTTCTTAAATTACAGATCAATCACCTATGATGATTGACTAAATAAAAAGAAGAAAGTTGAAATTTGAACATTGCTATCGTTTTAGGAGGAATTCTAGATCCTAAAAGGAAAGTGATTGGTGACAATGCTGCTTTAGCTTTTTAAAAAACCCTGACTATTATTGTACGCAGGAGAAAAGGTTTAAATGCTTGGGTTTGTTTTGTATATGGAAGTGCTGGTTGCGTAATTGTTATCGTCGTAGAAAATTAACTGTGTCTGATTCTAATTCTGGATAGAATAATGCTGTTAGCGTTTCACTTGTCGCTAATGCCAAGGGAGAAGTCTTGAATCCATCTCGTCTCCTCCTAACTATGGATAAGTAACAGGGTAGAAGGGTCTTCTCTAGCCTTGGTAAGGGTAACCAGAAGGAAAATTCTTAATTCAAAACATCTAGTGTAACAGGGGTAATTGGCCATATTGAAGTGACAAAATAAGGAGCTGAAGTGTCTAAGGCAGTTGTGTTCAACTTAATTTTGGCAATTCTTTCGGCGTCACCAAGTTGTATTGTATCTGGTCCTTCACTTGGAGAATATCGGTGTCATAAAGAGAGAAAACCTGCTGTATGAGGAACTGGTTTTTCATACAACTTTGCTCTGGTCCAAATTCAAAGTCTCACGAGATGCCAGAAAATGTACGTTACATGCTCAAAAAAAAAAAAAGTACATAATAGTAAGATTTTTATTACAACTACTTCAGCAGGAAATTGCTTTAAAATACAACATTTTGATGTTGTATTTTTAAAGCAATTTTCTGCTCAAAATGATAATTTTGTGAAAACTGGCGTTCGTTTTAAACGTCATTTTTTTTTAGTCATCCAAATTCTCGATAACTATGAAATTCTAATTAAATCAATCCTTCACCCTTTCCGAGAATCATTTACACGCCGCTGTTACAACAACCGGCTACAGGTCGTTTAAAGTAAGGATTTTAAAAGTTAGGAATATGTGCTTCAACCAGGAAGAGGTCAGAGAAGGCTGTGGTTATCTAAGTTTTCTCTTAGTCAATTAACTGAAGAGTGAAAAAGATGATAATATCAGTTATTGAAACATACTTTTCCATCATGAAGCGTAACTGTCGTTAGTTATTGGTTCGTACCACCGAAAGGGAGGTCATTCCAGGTTTCAGTAATCTGTTCTTGACTAGAAACTCCAATATCTTATGCATATGATCACAAATTAAACGAAAGGGCAGTAGAAACAGCTTCTTCGACATTAGAACGTCTGGAAAAACGAGAGAAATTATTCCTCTTACTCGGGTCATTTGGCTGGATCTTGTCAACGGGTAAAGTTTCTGAAGAAACATTTCATTTAGATCGGGGCAGTGCCGCTAAGCAACAATACAGCTAGTGAAAATTACGAATTATTCGATTTTTTTCGGGGCAGAATCAATCTTCTTTATTTTTTTGTTTGGTATATATTGTATATAATATATACTTATTGTTGCCTGTAAATAAGAATAAAGTAGATTTGAAGATTGTTTAATGATCTTGATCCTGCCTTTTTCAATGCCTTTTCTTTGGTTTCTTTTCCTATTTTTTCCATTTATTTCAAGCTATATATTTTTTTGTCCCAATAATAAATTATAAATGGTATTATGAATTGATCCCCCACTTTTGACCCGCTAACATTAACGCAATAATTTTGTTTATTATTTATTTTATTATCAACGATTTATTAGGTCTGTCACTTTTCCCATTTAGTTATTCATGCTATTTTAAAAGTCATTTTTAAGTTTATATTTGAAGTTAAATTTCGATTGAATTTGAACAGTGGACTTTAATGCCAAAATGACCTTTTACGGAAAGATGTCGTACGCTAGCACCACTTTACACAGAGTATTTGATTTGGTTGTGTGTTTTTTTAATCGTTCTATAAATGTGTGCATGTATAGAACACTTTAATAAACAATTTCCGAATGTAATACTTACATCACCCAGTTAAGAATGAGTTTCAGTTTTTTATTTTTATTTATTTGTTTGTTTACTGAACATTTAACTAACCAAAATTATATATCAGCAATCGACCGTAAGTCACTCTTTTTAATGATTGTGGAAGGGAAAGATTTAAAAAAATATTCCATATTAGTAAGATTAAGGCGTAATTTTGAAATGTAACTTCAGTAAAAAAAAAAAAATGAAGTAAATGACTGAAATTTACACTTACAGATGGTAGATAATGTAAACATTCATAATTCTAAATATTTTTGTTGTAAATTACCACAGAAATTTTTATTGAAGTGCTCTATAACAAGCACAAAATTTTTTTTTATGAGGTGGAGTGGGTATTAAAAAACAGCAAATTATTTTTATTTTTCCGTGTTTTTTTTGTTTTTGTTTTTTTTTATCAGCACTACCTTTTAAAAAATTAGTGGCATTATTTTTCTAACCCAAAAAGAGTAAAATATTTGAAGATCTTTCTATAATCTACATGGCTATTATATATCTTGGGTTCGTTTTGTTTTGTTTAGTTTTTTACATCTACAATGATAATTTCATCAACCTCAGTCAAAAGTTTTTGAAAGCTGTTTATAATGATGGAATCCTGTAAAAAATGTAAATATTTTCACATTAAACTTACAAATGAGTATTGAGATGTTTAAGAAAAGAAAAACTCTCTTTTTTTTTTTTCTTTTTTTACGTTGACTTATTTTTTTAATAAACTGCAACTCGAAAGTCAAAGACCGTTTAAATTATAGTCATTGAATGTCTGCAAATGATCGATATTACGCATGCGTGAAAACTTAGAAGGAAGTTCGATGTATTAAAAAATTTCTAATTCGAGACTCTAAAATGGTTATCTCTTCCAGTAAAAATAAGAATGTTTGGCTTTTGAAAATATCACATTTTTAATAAATGTATTTATTTTTCTGTTAGACACTTGAATTTTGAGACAATCAATATTTACAGATTGATTCTGTATTGACCATAAACAAAGCCAAAGACAATATAAATACTGCAAAAATGTCTTTACTGTAAGGAACATTTTAAATTTTCTTTTAAGTACAGACCTGAGAGAGAGAGACACTGATACACAGAAATAGTTTTTGACCAAAACATTTGTGACACAATCTTTTTTACGTTTTCGGGTACAAAAGATTTTACTAATAAGGTGTGTGTGGGGGAATTAAATATACCTTTCTGGATGATGATTAAAGATTTTTTTAAGTATTTAACACAAAATTATTAATGTGATACTCGCATTACGGATTAATTTTATTATATTTTCATTTTATTGTTGCGCGCTTAGTTTCAATGCAAGTTATTATCACCTTAAAAAAGGAAGGAATTAAATTTTATTTAGTAATTTTTAAATCAGAGCTAACATCTTTATTTTCACCTAATTTTCAAAGTCTAACTTCCTATCAAAATTTACTAGTTTATTTTACTGTCAATATTCTAAAAGTTACAAAGTCTATAAATTTGCAATTAGATTATGAATATTTTGTTTTGTTAGTTTATTTTTTAAAGTATCTTTATTTAATTTTTTGCTCATAGTGAAATCATTAATACAAAAAAGTAATCATCATTAGATTTTAAATGGTAAATTATTTTAAATTTGTTCAAAATAATCACTTTTATGATTTTTCAATCATTGAGAAATTAATTCAACTTAAATTTTAAACTAGGAAGTAGATTATTTATTCTGTTAATATAAACCTGAAGAAAAAAATCACAGGCTTATGCAATTATGCTAAAATATGTTTATTTTATTTTATTTTGTACTTTTATTAAAATTAATTGATGCAATAATTGCAAGTAATATCTTTTTTATTTGAAAAATTATTTTGAAGTATAGGTATTTATTTGGCTAACTTTAGTCTAGTATGAGGCCACAAGTTGGCACCTAATGGCAATTACAATTGCCAAAATAAGTATGATTAATTCGAGTTGAATTTTTGATTCACCAATTCAAGCAAGTAATTTTTCTTTTTGCTACCTTTTTTTAAAAAGAGTTAATGAATAAAAGTGCATTTTATTCAGTGTTTTTAATGGAATATTCAGATGTGTCTTAACGAATACCTCTATCAAAATTCCTATTATCTCCAAAGTTGCTACTGATTATTTTTGAATATTTATAACACAGTCAAAACTCATTCAGAGAAAATTATGTCAAAAATGAAAAGAAAATAATATACTTCACAGCCTTCTTGACTTTATAAGGATTTAAAAAATATGTATTAAATATATAAAGATTATTTTTAATTTGAATATTCTATATCTGGTTATGCCTTCTTTATAGTTGTATTATAACTTAACAAGAACAGCTTATTCTTAAATCATATTTTATAATCTGATTAAAATGAAATTCAATCTTGATCTTCATTAACAGTACATCTATTATGTCAACAGGCTATAGAAATGATACTATTCAAACGTTCATAACTAATTCTCCAGTGGAGTTTTACATTTTTTGTATCACTAGCATTCTTTTCTTCATTTCTTTTTCTTCTTTATCCTTTCCCTTGCTTAGAATTTTACTTTGTGACCCTTCAACAAGGTAATTTCCTATAACAGTGGTCCATAGTGATATTTATTGATAAATCTATCCAAAAAAAAGTAAATAATTCTGTTTCACATTTCATAATTTTTCCTATCAGAAGAAAAGATAATTAAAAATTTCATTCAGTAAAAGTGCAGATCCTAAAAATTATTTTTCATTTGCAAAGGGAACTGAAATAGACATAAACATATATCATTGAGGGTTTTCAGAGTATTGTCTTCATCTTCATTGGTCTTTCCACAACGTTTAGGCCCATATGTCCTCCACTCTTCTTCAGGTGTTTGTCGAACTTGGGAACCTACATGGACCTTCGAATTACGTCCTTTATTGAATCCACGGGGGTCGCCTATTCTGATTCCGTTATGTATGTATGTATATATATATATATATATATATATATATATATATAGATATATATATATATATATGTATATACATACATATATTGCCCAGTCGGCTGGGGCTGTAGAATACACTGACTACACCTCTGCAGAGGGGTAAGATCCCCCCAACCAGTGTCCTGGATAGGAACACTAAACAATCTGATGGTGAGGTTCCCGCAATACTGGAGTTTTGGGGAATGCGAAGTACCCTTTATTGCCATCACTCATAGGTCCACTGTGGCCCACATGGTAGCACCTGATAGGGCCCTATCTATGGGTTAAATAGAACTAACGGCATACTTATGCTAAACTGAATCGTTTGATTAAACTGAATAGCTTGAAATAGAAATATTTTTGACAATAAACAGTACTTACATTTGAACTGTGTGCTTATGCTAAACTGAATTATTTCAAATAAAACTGTTTTTTGACATTGAAACTGTATTTACACAAAACTGAATTGTTTAACATAGGACTGTTTTGACAATTAACTGTGTAAACAAAATCTGCACTTATACTACACTGAATTAGCTGAATTAGGAACTACTTGAATAAACTGAATAGCTCAAAATAGAAAAGTTTTTCACGATTAAACTGTACTTATTTCACGATTAAACTGTACTCCGTGCTTATTTCATGATTAAACTGTACTACGTGCTTATGCTTAACTAAATTATTTGAAATTTGAATGTTTTGACATTGAAACTGTACTTACAATAAACTGAATTATTATATATAACTGCTTGAATAGTTTCAAATAGAAAGATGTTTTTG
>CAUZXS010001086.1:17500-47500 GCA_963585895.1 Sepioteuthis lessoniana | reverse complement strand
TATAAGTACCTTTATTTAAAACACTTTTTGTTGTTTTTTTTTTTCTCCGTATATTTAACAGCGAGTAAAAATGATAGTGAAATAACACTGCAGAGAGAGAGAGAGAAAGAAAAATAAGAGAATGACAAAAGCAAACCTTGAACGATTCAGGATAAAAAATAAAAAAATTTATTGCATAAAAGCATTTAAGGTCTAATGGAAATAGGTACATGGTCAGGATTTGAATTTTTTTACCTCCGCCCTACTTTCTTTTTAAAAACTTGAGGAATTCTTCTGGGATAAACCAATGAATATATACCTAAGAAAAGCCACTCCAAAAAGAACCTAGGTACTTGCCTGAAGACATGGTCCGCACAAATCTTCTCACCAAGTAGGTTTTGCACTGTGCTAAATTTTAAGACTTTTTTATTATTATTATTGCTATCAATTTTATGATATAAACAAAAATGAATAATTCTGTGTGTGTGTGTGTGTATATATATATATATATATATATATATATATATATATATATATATATAGTAAGTGTTGGTTGTCACTAATTCACTTTGCGGGTTTGTGGCAAACCAAATGCAATATAATTCACAAGCACAAAAAGATTTATACACAATTCTAACGGTTTTTGACTGTATTTTTAAATTTCTTCATTTTCTTTCGTTATATGCCAGATTGTTCTTTGTAAAACTTTATGAAACTTAAGGTCACAGAACAATTTTGATGGCATTAAACATAAAATCTTATCTATCTATCTCTCTCTCTCTCTCTATATATATATATATATATATATATATATATATATATATATATATATATATATATATATATATATATATATATATATATATATATATATATATATATGATAAAAGTGGAAAACAATCAATGCATGTAATAGTAATATTTTGTTCTTTAATCAAGGATGTTTGTTTTGTTGTTTAATGGCAAATCAACCTTCTAGGGTTATTTAATACAAGGACAGTAGTGGTACTATAAAACCCATAGGTAGCAGGATAAGGGGGTTTGTAGCTTTCTCAAAAAGTATTTGTACGTAAGTTAACGTAATAGCTCTACTGGAGTTTAACTCGGCTACTGCGATTCTGCAGTCCATCGCTTTGACCATCACACTACGAAGACACCCCTTTTATTCAAGGAAGAAACTTCTTCAGACTCTGAATCAATTCAACTTCCTTGAATAAAGAAGGAAATATTGCTTCTCTACCTGTTGCAAGTGTTTGATTTATCCATTTTCCACCTATTTTCATCATCTTGTCAGATTTACCAAAATCTCCCTCATATTATATATATATATATATATATATATATCCCTCTCACACACACATATATATATATATATATATATATATATATATATATATATATACATAAGTCCAATCAAATGTTTTGAAATGTTTTTTTTTTTATTATCATAGCAAGATTAGACATTTCCAATAAAAGCATTTTATTTTTAGGTTTACTCCCATGCATGAAGTTGTATCTTCTGGAAGTAAGAAGAGAGTTTGAACCTTACCACTAATAACCTGTGTGTGTGTGTGTGTGTGTGTGTGTGTGTTATAGGCAACAGCCTATTATAAACAGAGTGTATTACTGAATTACTTCATCAAAAAAAAAAAAAAATAAATAAATAAATAAATTAAATAAATAGATAAATACTCCCTTTCCTACATGAGTGTTTACATTCATGAAGATCAAACTGGATGATCTAAGTAGAATAATTGGTTTGATGGCATATCACCAACCATTGTGGGTTATTCCATGACAAATCCTGTCTTTACACATATTGAATATATGATTTGTGAACACAATTTGTAGGTACACACAGTTAAATGATCTAACAGTTCTATTTCTAACAATTCAATTTAACACAAGTTATTGGTTTGCACTTGGTTTGTTGGGTTTTATGGCATATCAACCTTTGTAGGTTATTTAACGTCAAATCCATTTTTATATAAATAATCAGTTCTATTCAAAATAATTCAGTTTAGCATGAGTACACAGTTTCATTGTCAAAAACATTTCCATTTCAAACTATTCAAGCAGTTATATGTAACAATTCAGTTAAGTGTAAATACAGTTTTAATGTCGAAAAACAGTTTGATTTCAAATAATTCAGTTAAGCATCAGCACAGTGTAAATGTAAGTACGGTTTAATTGTCAAAAACATTTCTATTTCAAGCTATTCAGTTTACTCAAACAATTCATTTTAGCATAAGTATGCCGTTAGTTCTATTTAACCCATAGATAGGGCCCTATCACGTGCTACTACTCTGTTTAAATGTCAAATATTTGTATTTGAGCCATAGATGGGATCCTCTCAGGTGCTACCACTTTGGATCAGAGCAGTGGTTATGAAGGTGTATTCCACATTCCCCAAAATTCCAGCCTTACTGGAGTCTCACCGTTAAATTGTTTAATGTCATAGCCAGGACGCTAGTTGGGAGGGGAGTGTCTTACTCCTCTGCAGAGATGCAGTTTGCATATTCTATCGCTCTAGCCAACGAGGCTTTGAGCACAATGGTGGGTAATTAGCTTCGGCCACATTCAGTACAGCTGTTAATTCACAAAATTAAGAACACCTCATCATCAGGCCAATGAAATATGGATACCAAGGACAATATGATTCACCCCCAAGTGATATAGATTTCCTCCTCCCAAGTGCAGTATGAAGTCTTATTTCCCAATGACAAAGCATTCAGCTAATAGTTGGCAAAAATTTGTAAAAAATATTTTGTAGCTGAAAACTTGCTCTAATGATTTTTTATACATACTGTAACTGTCATAGCTTTTCATGGAAATAACCGAGCTATTATTTTCCGAACATCATTTATTCTTTTTCAACCCTATTAACACTATTTACAAATATAACTTTGAATTAACTTGTTTTTAATAACCAGTAAACAGTAATGACTGGTCCTTAATGGGTGGGCCAGACTAAACCCATCATTGTTGTCTATCCAGATGTTGTTTGGTAAAGCTAACTTTAAAAGATACTCTTACCAATTCATACCCAGTGGTTCACACTTTTCGTCAAATGCCGGACTAATTCAATTGTTCCTGTAAACTGCTTTTGTTGTGCAGGCACGACACACGTAATGAGTCTTGGACAGCCTTCTCCAGGTCTAGAGTTTGAAATCAGTTTTCTTTCTCCTGGATAGTTAAAAAGCCCAGTTTGCCTAACTATTTTCCCATAACAAGGTAGAATAGTTATAGTCATACATTTCCCAAGGCCATTTGTGCTATTTGAAATGCAAACACCCTCATTGATGTTGAACTCAGGTAACACTTCCTTTGACCATTATTATAGCTTGATCTGTGCACAAACGAAGTCAGGAGTTAGTATAGTCATCAGGGTGATTTTTTTTTCATATTTATTTTCGAATATACAATCGTCAAATAATAGTTGGTATATTTAGTGCATGAAATTTATATGCATTTGCAAATTAGAGAAGTGTTTGCAGTAAAGTTTAAATTTGTTTACAATGAAACTCTAAACTAGGTTGGTAACAACAAAACTGTAGCAAGTAGATTTTATGCCTATGTTCCCATATATATATATATATATATATATACACACACACATACATACATACATACAACATACACCTGTAGAGGCCCCCAAGCTCTATGAAATTTGAGGCTTTTCAATAAGAAAAAACAACAAAAATTTAAATAATCAGAGATGATTATGAAATCAAATCATTTACAAAACATTGAAGAATGAAAACTAATGATAAAATAAAACTGAGGCCCTCAAATGTGCATGACCTTAAGCTTAGCATAAAGGTAAGTCCAGTACTATATAAACTTAGGGAAGGCACCAGCTGTGTAGTGGCTATCATTGAAAATGACCATGGCAAAACATGTTTGTATCTATGGATAAATAGAAGGGCAGGCTGTGCTCTTTAAACTAGGTTTGGCAACCAGTCTAGAAGAAAGTCAAACTGTCAAACTGCTTAAAAAATTGGTCTTGTGTGACATTTTACCAATGCAGAGTGTTTGGATGGATATAAGATCAATTAAATACACTTTGATCAGAAAACATTCTTCAGTAACCTAATGGATATGTCACACCAACGGTTTCTATCACTTTTCATAACTTTATAAAAAAAATAAATAAATAAAACAAAAAAAAAAAAAAACTTTCCGATAATGATCTAAAGCCAAAACTAGTTAAAAAAAAAAAAAAAAAAAAAAAAAAAAAAAGTAATATCTATTTGTCTTATCAGGTGTGGGTGTGTATGTATATATATATATATATATATATATATATATATACACACACACACACACACACGAGCGCAAGAGTGCAATTCAACTAAAGAACATATTGACTCTGTACCTCATCAGGGTAGACAAGGATTGTAACAACTTTTACCTGCTTGGGAGATAATGTCATTAAGGGAAGAAGTGTTACCAAAGTGTTACTCCCACAGTTAATGATCTCAAGTCAACCATTGTGGTTTTCAGTGATATTGCAACGTGCAAGAAGTTAATTCATGTATTTCACAAAAGCATTAACAATGTTAAATGAACATGATGAGCCCCAGCTGAAATTCAAACAGATAAATTTCTTTTTCTAAGCTGATAGCAACTACATAGGCACACACTGCCAATTACTCTATCTTTGATTTGGGCCAGGCCAGATCTCCATATTCTCAGAATGAAATCTTTGATTTTTTTTGTTTTAGAAAAAAAAAAAAAAAAACAAAAACAAAAAAAAAAAAAACATTGTAGTAGAGTCACCAGAAGTACCACATAATACTTATATATTTCTCTCAAATCGATCAGCTTTTTAGAATTTTCTGGATTGTTTGACTATTTCGAAAGATATCAGATAGATTTTTAGGGATACACTGGCCATGTTCCTGGGTTCATTGGAGTTTGGGATCTTTTTACATTAGGATGTCCTTACTCTGGTAACCCAATGGGAATTGGCCACTTCTTGACAGCAACATTGGCAGACCATATTTTTGCTTGCATAAGGGTCTTATGAGCTTCCTTCTGATGCTCCTCTCAGGACACTTATTTACTGCATCATCAACCACTTGGTTGTATCCAAGAAGATGAACGTAACCTTCATTGGACAAAGCACAGATGCAAGAAAATTCCTGTCCTAATTTCTGACTATTGATAATCCCTTTAGGGTCTGATGTTCAATGACCAGCCATTAGCAATATAATTGACATTTATCCATGTAACTGTATTATTTTCAGTAATAGTGAATTGCTGATCTCAAAAACCCTTTTGCTTCGTTTTTAAAGCACAATATAGTATATAGGCCAAATGTAATGAAAACAAATTTTAGGTAAAATTTACAAATTTTGGTAAATGATGAAATTTCTCTACACCAAAATACAAGATATGTACCCTTGTTCGAGTTAGGGGAAAAAAAGGTCAAAACAAAAACAGTCAGTGAGCTACAGTGATACAAAATGTTGTAAGCTTGTTGTGTGTGTACACACACACACAGGTATAATTTGTTGTATCACTAGATATATCATCTACTGAGTTAATGAAAGTTTACACTTATTTGTCTAATAAATTCAACCAGTGCTTAAATAAACAACTTGTAAATAAACAAAAAAATACTGACATGTAAAAATTGTTCAACAATATTTGGGTGAGGGGAGAGTTATTTGCAGAATTTCACGTTTTTGTGAGAGGGTGTTGACATACCACTCCCCCCAACACACACTGAGGAATGCAGAGAGAATCGTCTGTAGTTCAGACAATTGATAAAATGACAAATCAAAATTATGACTTGAACTGCGGTAAATGGATAGTTTTTATATGGCATGAAAATAAAAAGCTTATTTTGTGCCAAAGAAAAGGAGAGACAGTCAGAAATCATTTTTCATTAAAAAAAAAAGAAAAAAAGCGAAGATTTGAGTGAACAGACGATTTCAAAGTGTTGGAGGTATATTTCTTAAAGAAAGAAAGAAAAAAAAAGAAATCTTTTATATGGGGGCTGAATATAAGAATTACATTTCTGTATAATTTTTTTGTACATAGAAAGAGGGTAAAGGAGACAGAGAGAGAGAAAAACGTGGAGAGAGAGTGACAGAGAGAGAGAGAGAGAGAGAAAAAACGTGGAGAGAGAGAGAGAGAAAAAACGTGGAGAGAGAGAGAGAGAAAAAAACGTGGAGAGAGAGTGACAGAGAGAGAGAGAGAGAGAAAAAACGTGGAGAGAGAGAGAGAGAGAGAGAGAGAAAAAACGTGGAGAGAGAGAGAGAAAAAACGTGGAGAGAGAGAGAGAGAGAGAAAAAACGTGGAGAGAGAGAGAGAGAGAGAAAAACGTGGAGAGAGTGAGAGTGACAGAGAAAAACGTGGAGAGAGAGAGAGTGACAGAGAAAAACGTGGAGAGAGAGAGAGTGACAGAGAAAAACGTGGAGAGAGAGAGAGTGACAGAGAAAAACGTGGAGAGAGAGAGAGAAAAACGTGGAGAGAGAGAGAGAGAAAAACGTGGAGAGAGAGAGAGAGAAAAACGTGGAGAGAGAGAGAGAGAAAAACGTGGAGAGAGAGAGAGAGAAAAACGTGGAGAGAGAGAGAGAGAAAAACGTGGAGAGAGAGAGAGAGAAAAACGTGGAGAGAGAGAGAGAGAGAAAAACGTGGAGAGAGAGAGAGAGAAAAACGTGGAGAGAGAGAGAGAGAAAAACGTGGAGAGAGAGAGAAAAACGTGGAGAGAGAGAGAAAAACGTGGAGAGAGAGAGAGAGAGAAACGTGGAGAGAGAGAGAGAGAGAAACGTGGAGAGAGAGAGAGAAAAACGTGGAGAGAGAGAGTGACAGAGAAAAACGTGGAGAGAGAGAGTGACAGAGAAAAACGTGGAGAGAGAGAGTGACAGAGAAAAACGTGGAGAGAGAGAGTGACAGAGAAAAACGTGGAGAGAGAGAGTGACAGAGAAAAACGTGGAGAGAGAGAGTGACAGAGAAAAACGTGGAGAGAGAGAGTGACAGAGAAAAACGTGGAGAGAGAGAGTGACAGAGAAAAACGTGGAGAGAGAGAGTGACAGAGAAAAACGTGGAGAGAGAGAGTGACAGAGAAAAACGTGGAGAGAGAGAGAGTGACAGAGAAAAACGTGGAGAGAGAGAGAGTGACAGAGAAAAACGTGGAGAGAGAGAGAGTGACAGAGAAAAACGTGGAGAGAGAGAGAGAGTGACAGAGAAAAACGTGGAGAGAGAGAGAGTGACAGAGAAACGTGGAGAGAAAAAGTGACAGAGAAACGTGGAGAGAAAAAGTGACAGAGAAACGTGGAGAGAAAAAGTGACAGAGAAACGTGGAGAGAGAGACAAACTGAAAGAGAGAGAGAGAAACGTAGAGAGACAAATAGAAACATACAGACAGACTTAGGGATAGAGAGAGAAAGGTAAACGGAGAGCGATTTAGAATACTCAGGTAAACCGCTTTATTCTCAAGTGCTCGGGCAGTAGCAGCAAATATGTTACTACTCTACAGTCAACCCTGCACTGGGGTCTAAACCAACATACGCACTTGTGTTCTAGAGAGAGTGTGAGCGAGAGAGAAATATTGGTAGAAATTTCTGAGTAGAGGCCAGCCGTAGTGAATAGTTTATGCGGAACAAACAAGTGAGAGTTTAGTCTTTAATAAACAAGACCCAAGTATAGTTGGCGGTTAGAGAGGTGACAGTAAGTCTACATTTTTATCAAGACCCACCGACTCCACCATAACCAGATTCCTGAAGCGAAGGAACCAGACTCCCCACTCCTACAGCATACATAGGCAACACTTATAAGTATTCAGCCACAGTAACCACACGTACACAGCATATCAGGTAATTGCACAACTATCCACAGTCAAAAAAAAAAGAAAAATCTTTATTTTATTCTTAGACGATATAGTGAGAAAGAAACGGTCAAACCTAATTTCCTAACAATATCATATTTATTTAATCAAGGACAACCTGTTGCGTATTATTTAGAAGGGAGAAGAGTATCGTCTAATAAACCCTTCTTGGAGAAATATAAAAATAAACCAGTACGGAGACTAACGCTTATAATCCATTGGGAGTAATTAATTCCAACGCCCAGGGAGAGAAGAGCTGGCATATTTAACTTTCATTGACTTTCGATATTCTACCAAAAAATTTGATTACAAAAGTCTAGATTAATGCACTACAAAAGAGAAGTCCTATGAAGTCATAGAACCTTACGAGGTCATAAATAATTCGAATTGTTGATATATTTATTGGTATACAGAATCTAAAACCAGATCTTTCCGATTGCACTAAGAAAAGTAGGGTCGGAGTTATTCCCCGATGTCTGTAACGTAACAAAATTTAAGGCCGGAAAAACTATACAACTATTGTCCCTACCCACACATTTGTAAGGGGGTCCTACGTTGAACCCGACTAGCTTTAAGAGGAATATAGTGGCGACTATGGAATGTAGTGTCTTCAAAGGCAGTACAAGTTTTAAATTATTTTTAACTTTTTTTATTAGAGAAAGAGAATTTATCAAAAATTACATAAGACAAAACTTTTTTCATTTTATTTCAGTGAAATATTCGTTAAATTAACGTTTTCACGCCATGAGTTTAACAACTTTAAATTTTGGGATAAAATAAATCATTTTAGAATAATTTCATTTTACATTTCTTTATATATCTTTTAATTAAAATAATTTTAGATAAATGCAAAATATCTCAGTCACTGAACTGTAAAGATAGCACATTCCATTGACGTCACATATACGTCACCACATTCCTCTTCGGACCATCTCTTTCTAAAAGCACCAGGGTTCCTCAGTAAAACGGTTATACTGCATGAACGACTGCTTTTAGTCTAGAAAAAGAGACTCGCAGTGTTTTATTTACGCCATACCAATGACTAGACTCCTCATATACGACCGGGATACTTTTTGGGGTCAGAAACCATTATCTTTAATGCTACGCCCTTTAACAGCAAAATATATCAATGTCTAGGAGTTAATAAGGTTTGACATCTGCTTTAAAAAGTCAGCTGTACATTAAAATAAGGAACTGCACGAGTTGAAAATTGATATTTGAAGAAAAATAGGGATCGCATTATATAAGAGTCACTAAATTATTCGTTTACAATGGAAGATCATGGTTTTGAACAGCTTCCTTCATCGGTAAACAGAAGTACAAGGACTATTCTTGGAACTACCGAAGTGGTTCCATGCTGTCTTCTAGATTAGTGGCTTACCATTTTAAAGAGAGACAAACAGACAGATAGAGAGGGTTTACTCTTTCTCTAAACAGGGATTAACAGAAAATGAACAAAAATAGCTTCCGTCAGAATTTGAAATTAGCTCATTTCTTAAAATCTACCCCAAATTTGAATTTTCATTTTTAAGAGATGAAAGTAAACAAATTACATAGACACATGTCGAGTAGTGTTACCATAACAACGCAATTTCTCAAACGCTGTAGTGAGACCAGGTTGCTGGTGTTTGATATAAAGTCACCTTGTGTTTAACTGTGACAAATTCAACATGATACGCCTGTTCTCAAGAAAAACAACCTTTAAAAAGAAACTTTGTTATAATAAGTTTACATCATTTAAAATTTTTTTAAGTTTTCACATAGAAATAATTTTAAAAAAAGGGGGAAAAAGTCACATTTGGGGAGAAACTTTAAAATGAAAATTCTAAATGTATTTGTTTAAATCTTTTTATTTAACTTATTTTTTTTTTTTAAATAAGTTTACTTCTAAAATAAAATAAAATGTCACTTGACAAAGCTATGATTAGATGTCAACAGAAAACGTAAAAAATATATAAACAAAGCATGAAACGGCTCTTATTTTTTTCGTTAATGTATTTCTTCTTCAGCTGTACAAGAAGGGAAGACAGAAATACTAAACTGAGAATATTTCCATTTTTTTTAACAGTTTCTTTGAGAAACGAAACTTAAAAAGTTAAAAAATATAAAGATGAAATAAACAATAATAATGATGATAAAAACTTATTCAGTGGATTTCGATGTTCCAGCAAACCAGAGTGAAAGGGAGGCGAAAAGATAAGGAAAAAAAACAGAACCTTGACAGAACATTAAGGTGAAACCCATCACAGAATCTGATGGGCAAACTGGAGATTAAAAGAAGTGAAAAGCATCCAGATCATAGCACTTAACATCAGCTAGAATACTTAGAAAAGTCCTGGATATTTGGAGAGTCTTTCCTCAGACTCCAATGAAAAAAAAAAAGTCTATATGAAAAGAAAAAAAAAAGGACTTATCGGAACTGCTCATGACTTAAGAAGAGTACTATAAATGTGACTGAAAATCCCCCCCCTCAAAAAAAAAATCATGAACTTAAAATAAAAAAATCACTACCTTCTGGGACGTAAGGTCTTGGCTATAGACCAGTTGAAATACTGTCTGAAACCGAAAGTAAAGCTAAAAAAAAAATAAATAAATAAACACTGGCAAATTATCACCTACTTTTTAATATAAATCAAGATATTCTTTGTGGAGAACCATTATCATTTCAAGATTGGTATTATTGAACGATTTATTTATTTATTTTTTTTTTACTTTGTTTTTGTTGTTACACTAATAACACTCCGACTGATTCATTATTCACTTTCCTCAGAATCCTTAAAGAAAGAAAAAAAAAAAAAAGACTTGATGGTCTTAGACAAAAGATGCTACCAACTGGCGACTAATTTTATTCCCTGAAACTTCCGAAAATTACCAAACATTGTTCAGAATTACTTTATTGAATCTATCAACAACTATTACGATTGATACAATGACAAAATACAATAGTTGGACATTTAATGAACACGGTAACAACCTGAAGAGACCTTTTTAAGTAAACGAAAATGTATCTTTATATTTATTTAAATAACCTTTTTGAATGCATATTTGAGTTGAGGATTAACCAACAATAAAATCAGGTACATGTTAGATTTGCATGTAAATATTTACATGACCGAGTCGAAAACAACAAGTGTGAAGGACACCTAGTAAAAACTGACGCCAGCATAAGTTTCAACAACGTACTGTAATGGTTAGCCAACAAATATAATAAGTTCAATTCTAACTGGGTGTCCCTACTTTTAACCTTAGCGAATATATGTCATTAATTCTATGACAAGGTACCTAATATTGTTATATCATTGTTTATATATGTAACAGCCAAGATATTTTGCACATCATAACCAGATTAGATAAAGTCATTTTGAACACGTCGCGGATCAGTTATTGAATTTAGTCCAATTATCATTGAGCACTCCATGCAGCCTTGTGTCATATATTTTCTTTTTAATTGTGGTTTCTAGCTATAAGCTTAGTAAATAGAGAATATAGCGATTTACAATCAAATTTGCAGGAATTATAGTTTTGTGAGGTTTATTTATGCTCGAAGAGGGCGTCATTTTTTAAAATCAAAATTCCTTAAATAATGGAGAAAATCCTTTCACTCATGTCTCAACAGATGCATCAATATCATAGACAGCTATTACACCAGAAACCCAACAGGTTCACGGGTCGTTTAGATATTTAAACCAGGTTTAAAAATAAGGTACCCAGTGAATTTCCAATTCCACACACACACTGTTGAATGATATAATTGCTTAACCCTTGCCCCACAGTGAACTTATGATATACATTGTAGGTGGATTTCTCTGAATGAATTGTTTAGTTAGTACAAATACAAGTCTTTTATACTACAAAAGGCAGTGCGAGTAAAATTGAATATTTCCTCACCCCCAATGTACACATGAAATTTATGAAAGGATTTAAATCCTTTCATAAATTTCAATGGTCAGCATGGACTTGAGTCCATGCTGACCATTTCAGCGAGGTTAAATTGTAAGAATAGACAAGAAAGAGTCTTGCTTCGATTTCAATACACTCAGTAATTATCAAAACATCTTAAACATCAAGCTACGGATTTTGAGTGCGAGTGTGTTATATATATATATATATATATATATATGTGTATGTGTGTGTGTGTGTTAATAAAGGAAAATAAAAAAATGATTAGAAGGAGTTAAATGTACGTGGGGAAATACGTTGAGAGGAGGAAGAAGAACAGACAAGAAAAAGTAGAATGCGTAAAAGACGGAGAAAGCTGGAGAAAGAGAGGAAAAGAAAGAAAAGTGCGAAAGAGAGAGAGAGAGAGTAGAACACAGGAAGAGTGGGGTGTATAAGGAAAGAGTAATAACGAGAAGAGGGATACAAAGGGAACAAGAGAGAAAAGAAAGAGAGAATGGAAGTAAAGAAAAAAAAAAAAGACACTAATAAAGAAAAGAGTGTCATAAAAACAATGAAAGAAAAAAAAGAGAAGAGTGTGAAAAAAAAAATAGTTATGAAAAAGACGACAAATGGTAGGAAAACTTGAGAAAGCGAACATAAAAACGGTAATAAAAGTAGAAAGAGAGAGAGAGAGAAAGGAAGAAAGAAAAAGAGAAATTAGAGGAGTTGAGTGTGTGTAGGGGGGGTCGAGAGAGAGAGAGAGAGAGAGAGAGGAAAAAAAAAAAAAAAAAAGAAAGTCTAGTGGTAGTCGGGGGTGTTCGGCGTCTTAATGTCGCCACTGTGTCTGAGCGGCGCCGAACGCCTCGCAGGTCCCCGACGCTTTGGGACACTCCACACCACCTCTCCCCAAACATAACTGCTGATCGTTTTTTTTTTTTTCTTTCCTTCTCTGTATGTGTTTTGATTATTCTTATTATTTTCTTTTACTAACATCATTTGTGTGCGTTTAGAATTTTATTGCTTTTTTTTTTTTTATATTTCTTTTCTGTGTATGGGTCTACACACAGAAAAACGGTAACACATCTTAAAAGAAAGAAAGGAAAAAACCCAACGAAAAACCCTTTTATGAACTAAACTGAACCGGCCCAAAAGATACATCAATACAATGCAAAAAAAAAAAAAAAAAAAAAAAGTGTTGATTTTAGAAAATATGTTGTATTTGTCCCTTCAAATCGAATTACCGATTTATTAAGTGTAAATCTTTTCCTCATAAATTTAAACAAAGATTATAGTCCCACTTTTGGGTATATGTTATTCATTATTATCTTAAGTACATTTTATATACACTGGATGCATATTTTGATATGTGCAACTAACGTGTAATGAACAAGAGAAAATGTTGCTAGTCACCGAACACTATCCGGTTGCCAAATTTTCCATTTCATCTGCTTCAACTTATTTTCTTTGATGTATGTTAGCAATTATTATAAATTGATTTCGACTTTATTTTATTTACTAATACACATTAGTAAAATAAAAAAAGATGTATTCCTGGAAGAAACAGGTAGACAAGAGAGAGAGAGAAAAAAAAGTTTCAACCACTAATTTCATAAAATATGGTTTTCGAATACGTCACAAATTTTATCGGTTCTAATTGCAAACTTATTCCAGAGTTTCCCGAACAGAATTTAGTGCTGAAGTCAAAATTTATTTCAAGTTTTATTATTATTATTTTTTTATTAGATATGCAACAACCTGTGACTTATTTTAGCGAATTTAAACACAAAAAGCACACCGTAACTGAATGCTATTTTGAGATGAGCTTCGTGAGAAATTGTCAAACAAAATTAGACAGCTAACTTCAGCAATAAAACATTATCCTTAAAAAAAGGAAAATTATTATTGTATCAATGTGTTATATAATTGGTGAGTTTAATGTTAAAAATTTGAATATATTGGATCTTTTCTATAGTATATATAGTGTGCATATTTCTATAAAGATGCAACAAGATATACTAAACAGTCTATGCATTGAAATACACATAATATTGTATAAATGCACATTGAAAGGTAGATTTGTTTAAAATGTTAATTAGTATTTAATAATACAAATATAATCAAATCTTTGAGGAATAAGGTGTTTAAGGATAGTTAAAAATAAATAAACATTCAAGCAAGTGCTTGGCATGTGTACGTCTATAAACTCACACATCGATAAATTGGATTAAATATATTTATTATTATTAGGGTTTTAAAAGCTTTTATGACAGAATTAAAGTCCTCACCACCCTTTTTTGTTGCGGATTTAAATTGCTACTTGGTCAAAAATTTTAGACAGTTAAATTACTTTTAATCAAAAAGAAAATGATAATTACTAGTGTTATGCATTTAGGATTAAATCTTATATACACATGAATAAGTGTATCAATGCATTGAGGTGAAATAAATATTAGATCAATATATAAAATGTAGGAAACAATAAAGAGTTTTTGTTGTTGTTTTGTTTTTTTAAACTAAAGTTTTCCTCCTATAACCTAAATTAATGGCTTCTCTCGTCCAAGTCGAGATAGAGTGAGGACCCCCCTGGTGCATCTAACCTCGTAAGGTACGACCAAGACAGGAGGAAAAATCCGACATATAATAGCTTGATCAAAAGAGAAGAGAGCAAATATTTTTTTAAAAAGATACGTACATAGTGGAGGTAGATTTCTACTGACATAAATTTTGTTGAAGAGATATAATTGAGGTAAAGAGCTTTTCACAACTAAAAGCATCAGTTTATAAGGAAAAAAATGGCCGCTTTTTATCCAAACACACACATATATATATACACCAAACAAGACACAAGGGAGAAGAGTGAATGAAGAGGGGGACCCTGGGTTAGGTAAGTATTAAATAAAATAACAAATCTATAGACACCCGGACTGTCTTCGACAAGGAAGGTATTCACAAACGTTTTTGGAAGACAATGACAAAGTTAATCAAGTTCCCGTGAAGGTCTTTCACGGAGACATTCGAAAAACACAAAAGGTTTCATTTACGGTTAAAGAAAAAAAAAAAAAAAAAGGGTCATCATTTAGACCTTTCTCTTTCGTTAAATAAAAATACAGATGTTTCTCGAAGTTTCATATTAGTAGAAGAAAGAAAAACATAGATTGTCAAAATAGTAAATAAATAAAAAAAAACTGAAAATAAAAGGAAATGTCTTTCAATATCTCTTTAAAAGCAGTGCATGCAACAACAAAAAAAAAAAAAAAAGAACTTTTTAAAAGTCTTATTGTTTAAATTAAAATCATAAATTCAATATTAGCAATAAAGACGGTTATCCTACATGCTAAAAACATTTTTTTTTTTACAGATGAAAAGGTCAAGACTTTTTTTTTCTACCGACAAGGGTGGATACGTTTTATATGCAAATTACAAACTTTTTATGAATGAATACAAATTCATTCAATAAAAAACCCAAAATTGTGTTAAATCTTTCTCTAACAAATGAAAAAAAAAACAGATTTTCAAAAATAGTATATATATTATGAAATAGTCACACAATTTAAAATATTTTGGCTTCAACTTGAAGAAAAACGACGATTCATAAACCCTTAACAAAATCCCCCAATATAATCAATAAACATACAAATGTTCGCAAATAATACTAATAAGTAAAATTATCTACTTCTTAATGAATTAGTAGATAAAAAAGTCACAAAATATGAGTTTTATAAAACCTATAACAGAAAAAAAAATTTTTTTAAAAATACCTTATATTTTGTATATAAATGGTGACACTGAAAATTTGCCATGATAGCACGCCGAAAAACAACGTTTTTAAATTAAGTTGAATTAGAAACAATCTTGAATTATAATTATTATGCTATCATATTATGTATGATAATTAAATGACAAAGATTATAACGATTAATTATAATTTTTAACTATGAAGAACACGTGTATAAACTTTGCAATGAATTTAAATGTACTGCACACACACATTGACCCGTTTTTAGTGTCAATAAAGTGCTTGTTGATGGGTAGATTTTTTTTTCTTTTTTAACAAGAGGAAAATTGTAAGGGTCAAGCAAGTGTCCAATCAATGAAACTTAAGTGAAAGGGTTTAATAAATGAATACTGTATATGTTTTTAAGGTTAAGACCTTAAACCCAACAGATAATCATCCCATGGAAATGTAATAACACAAACAATAATAATAGACCTGTTTTCTAGACTTGCCTTCAACAGAACAGTAACACATCTTAACAAAATTTAAAGGTAAATTAGTCTTCATAAAAAAAAAAAAAAAAAAAACTTACCTCAGTCCCATAAAAATTTTGGTGGATGAAATTTTCATGCGAGTGTAACAACTTTGGAACAAAGGTAGTAATTAAATATTTAAAAAAAAAAAAAAAAAAAAAAAAAAAGCCTCCAATCGTACCTAAGAAAATTTGTGTCGACAATTTGTGGTCAATTAAGTTTTAATACTTTTAAAGAAATTTGCGAAATGAAATTGTAAGGAAGTAATCCTTAAAAAAAAAAAAAAAAAAATGCGTACAATATACAATTTTTTAATTCATACACGAACGAGAGGGAGCTCAACATAACTTTTTTTTTTTTTTTTAATATATATATATATATATATATATATATATATATATATATATATATTATATATATATATAACAAATAGATAATTGACTATATATTAGAAATAAAAGGGTTGGAGTGATTGTAATCTTACCTGTTTTCATCAATAAACTCCAATGATAAGGATTGCAACACACATAAACCGGATCGTCGGCAGTTGTGCAGCAAGGTAACCTTTTCATCTCCGTGTTTGGTGTAATATTTGGCCAGCGCCAAAGTTGACAGCACAACACATGGGCAGAAACGGTACGCCGACCCACGCGGAGTTCATCCTTGGGTAACAAGACGCAATCAGTGGTCTCGCCACCCTTACTCTCCACACTTTGAATTAAAATGTCCAACTGCCGTTCGCGGAGTCTTTTTAACATGGTATGAGAAACCGTCTTCAGCTCCATCTCATCTTGATAGCTGTAATAGTTATTATTGTTAGTGTTATTTGCAGATGAAGGGCCGAGGGCGGTAGCACCTCCGGCTGCACCTGCCGTAGCTCCTGTCGTCGTGGTTGTTGGTAGGGGTCCGCCTTCAGCCGAACCCGTGGCTTCATTATGTAAAACCCTATTTCTCCACAGTCGCTTCACCAGGGCGTTTCGTTTAATAGAGCGGAACATGAACCATCGGGCCGACCGATTACAGGTACGTCTACATACATAAAGCCAACAGACGGTGTAATCGTGTCGAGATGTATGGCTGATATACGTGATGAGGCCAGACCGATAAACACCAGCGACACTGCCAGAACGGGGTCCGTCGCTTCAAGATGTATGATGGTATTATTGTAAACTAACCAAACACCAAGCAACTAAGGTAGAGGCTACAAATAGAGGGAATTTAAAAAAAAAAAAAAAAAAAAAAAAAAGCCTTATTTGTAAAATTCTAGTTAGTTTTTTCTCTTCATCTTAATCACGATGACGCTTTGTCGAGGCAAGAAACCTGACAACTAAAAACAAAGGTTAATTCTTGATCTTCTTATTGCTCAAATCAAAGATTTTAATTTATACCGTTTCACACATTAAATAAATGAAGAAAATAGTTAAAGTGAATATATAGAAACGGTTTCTTATTAAAAATAAATTAAACTTAAAATCTAAACCCAGAGCAGTAACTATATTTCACATAATACAGGTGTAATCGTATTTCCGTAAGTTGATTTAAATTCTGCTTCTAAGGTTTAAATGTCCCGAGGAAGGAAATAAGGTTTATGGATATAGGAAACTGTATACGAGTAAAACTTACAGTAAAATTTTTTAATAAATAAGGAAATTTACTAATAACGAATGACTAACAGGAATTTTTGAAGAATATACAAAGACCTGAAAAAAAAATGTCCTTAATTTTCCCTTTGAATGTCTAGATTAAAACATTTGAAAGGTTCACTAAACTTATCCCCGTTCTACACGTTTTCATCGAGAAAAAACAAGACGTTTTAGAGGTGAAAAAAAAAAAATGTCAAAATTATTAGGGGAAAAAAGTGGCTTAAAATAAAATTAGGTTAAACTCCTAAACAGAGTTTTTTTTTCTTTTAAAAATTCTCCAGGTTGAATTGTACGTCCGAGGTAAATAGGTCCAGACATTCAATTCTTGATGATGGTCTGAGACGATGTAATATCCAATACGGTCCGCAAGGAATTGGTGTCTTTTCCTTCTTCAGATTTTTTTTTTATATCCTAATATTTCCACTGTAATTCCATGAACACGTGTGTGAGAATAACAAATTCGTTTTATTTTTTTTAAATATTTTTTTAAAGAATAAAACAGATATATTTTAAATCCAAGAAAGATCCGTACTGCTCAAGTTCAACCAAGAAAAAAAAAATCAAGACTTTTCTTGGTACTTTTAATATAAGGTTATTTGTCGGTAAATTATGACTATTTTTCCCTTTTTTCCTTCTTTCTTCCGAAGCGGAGTTTGTTTTTGTTTTAAATAAAACAGGAGTAGTACCTTTTTTTTCCTTTCCTTTGAGGGCTGTTTTCTAAAAAGATAAAAATAGGGTCTTCTCTTTTGAAGGGGTGAGAGAGGAAAAAAAAAAAGCCCTGTTCGTCAGAGAAAAGGTTAGAGCAATGAAATGTAGCTGTCGAAGGAGAAGGTACCACAAGAAGCACTGACTGTTGTTGTTGTTGTTGTGGTGGTAGTAGTAGTAGTAATAGTAGTAGCTGTGGTGATGGTGGTAGTAGGTTAATGTTACTCTACCCAGCTATTAATTAAATAGCTGGCTAGTAGCAAAGCTTGCTTGCTTCACTAGCCATCGGCGCCTAAAAGACTGGACTTTTTTTTTATCAACACAACGGAGGAAGAAAGAAATTGTATGTATGTATGTATGTATGGGTGTGTGTATGTAGAAAGAGAAAGATTAACAACGAGTAAAATATTTTCCCCTTATTTTTTCTCTCCTCGCATTTAGACCAGGGTGTATATAATATTGATGTATACTTTAAGAGCTACACGCACGTGTTATACACAAAATTGTTCATATATGCTGTACCCTAGGTAGAGTTGTTTCAGTGAGGGTTGCTATAATTCATTGTTAAACACACACACACACACACACACACATATATATATAAATATTATATATAATAAAAAAAACAACTTCCTTCTGATAATTTATATTTTCTTTGTGAGCAGTGTTTATTTTATTTTTTGTATATACGTGAAAAGGTAAACCAATTTTTAATGATCCTTTCCGTGGGGATTTTAATTTTTCAGTAGAGAAAAAAGTAGATTATTTCCATGATGTCAAAGACGTGGGTATATCCTTTTTTGCCCCTTCGTGAAACTTTTTTTCTTCAACAGATAAGGTTTTTTGTTTAGTTTAGTTTTTTTTCTTTCAAGTTGAAATTTAATTTACAGTCCTTTGCCCAAATATGATTGTACAGCATACAAAAATGATGGATTTTTCGTCTTATTTTGATTGGTAATCAGGGGTGGATTTAGTCCCTGTTGTGCAGTAGGAATTGATAGTCGTCTAGTTCTAGTATATATTATATATATATATATATATATATATTTATCTATAAAGCGGTTCGTTCGCTGGCTTGGTAGCTAATCACACTGGTATGGCCTTCCGACTTGGTATAAATGTACAAAGTGGCTCCACACAGTCGGATATATGTTGGTTGTTGCTAGTAGAAAGGACAATAAGAGAGATATTGAAAGAAGACCAATGATAGAGAATTTATAAACGATCTCAACAAGGAAGAGAATAATGACAACAGATAGATATGCGAATTGACCATTAAATGAATTTGAATAAGACTTTGTATATGTTTATATGCGTGTATTTTTAAGTGACTGTATTCTTTAAAAATCCGCTTTTTGTTTGTTTTTTTTTTTTTTAAGAAATGAAAAATAATACCGTCCCACAGATCAAATTTTCTTTTTCTGTCTTTTGTTTTATCGGCTATGAATGTGCGTTTATGATATATGAGATGATGAATTTTTCCTTTTTCAAAATAATAGAACCTTGTGTAAGTAATATTCCTTTCTAGCTATACTGTAAACGCGCGCGTGAGTGTTTTCAAAACTGTTTTAAAACACACACACACATGCTTTTTGGAGGGTGTTTTATACGGAATGAAGAGAATAAATAGACATGTCTTCTTCCTCACAGGTTTGTGTGTGAGCGAAGTAGATGCTAGTATGATTGCTAGGTTTGATATTATAAAATCTAAGGTAAGTCACTATTTGGAAGATAGATAGATAGGTAAACATAGGTCTCCTCACTCTTCCCCCTTCCTTTTTTCTTTCTTTTTTCTTTTGTTGTTGTTTCCTGACTGTATACAGTTCTAGTATCAAATACCACTAGGGACTTTCGGCACAGTCCAGTGAGAGAGGGAGCTACTTTCTTACAGTAGTGTTTGCCGGAGAAGCTTGCCAGCCAACATCAGGACGGGCGCCGAGGAGTGAGCACTTTTGGCTCAGTCCATTGTTGATAATTGTGTAGGGGTGACAGCAACTGTTTGCTCACTCTCCACGCATTATACCTTATTGTTTTCTCAAAGAAACAAGGAAATAAACTCCATAATTATTTCAGGATTTTTATTTACTTGTTATTTATATCTTATATCAATGACGTGTTCACATTTTTAATTATTCAGTTATATTGGTAAGTGTGTGTGTAATTATGTTTATATATATATACAACAATACGTACACATGTGTATGTATAAACTGGATGTATACACTAATGTGTGTGTGTGTGTGTGTGTGTGCATAGGTTGATTATGTACGAAGTGCAAATATTTCTATACAATTATATTAATAAACTGAACGGTTTCTTCAGTTTGTGTGTGTGTGTGTGCTTATAGATAAGAATGTGTATGTGCTTGTAGTGTTGTGTGTGTGTGTGTGTTTTATAGATTTGAATGTGTGTGTGTGTGTGTGTTTTATAGATTTGAATGTGTGTGTGTGTGTGTGTGTGTTTTATAGATTTGAATGTGTGAGTGTATGCTTATAGATTTGAACGTGTGTGTGCTTATAGCGCTATGTTATATGTGTATGCTTATAGATTTGAATGTGTGTGTGTGTGTGTGTGCGAGTCTATAGATTTGAATGTGTGTGTATACTTATAGTGTTTTGTGTGTGTATACTTATAGCATTCTGCGTGTAAAAAGAGATGAACGAGTGTGTGTGTGTGCGTGCGTAAAATAGCGTTGAATGAATATTCATGTGCGTGTGTTCTTAGAGAATTGAATTTATGTGTGCATCTGTATGCTTATAGAGTAGAATGTGTATATGCATGTTCTTAAGGAGTTGAATCTGTGTGTGTGTGTGATTATATAGTTAAATGTATATGTTCTTTGAGTTGATTGAATGCATGTGTGTGTGAATGTGCTTAATAGAGTTGTGTGTGTTTCAATAGTTAAATGTATGTGTGTATACACTGTTTGTGTCTCTACAATTGGGTGTGTGTATAGAGTATACCGGACATTGGCCTAGGGGTTAGAGTGTTCGCCAATGGGCCGGGAGACCTGGGTTCAATCCCAGGTCGCGTCATACCAAAGACTCAAAAAATGGTACTTGATGCCTCCTTGCTTAACACTCAGCATTATAAGGTACGGATCAAGGGTAAAGTAGAGCAATCCAGGGAAGGAGTAGCTATCGAAAAGGGAGCCTTCGGGTTACCCTCGACTATGGTCGCCAACTTTACTTTACTTTACTTTATAGAGTATGAATAAAGATGCTTTATTCTGTTTAAAACGATAATGTGCATACTGTGTGTGTGAGCATCAACCTTACTTGTTATGGTTAACAAGCTAGTCTTCACAGTTATTGTCACTGCAGTGAGTTCTAATCTCACTAGCTGCCCCACACAGATTTCCTTTTGCCCAGTCTGTTGGGGCTGAAGAATACATCGACTGCGTCTCTGCAAAGGGGTAAGACCCCTCCCACTCCTCGACGAATCTCCTGGATATGACCCTAAACAATCTGATGGTGAGGTCCCAGTGATGCTGAAGTCTTGGGAAATGTGGAGCACCCCCTCATTGCCATTAATCCCAGGTCCACTCTGACCTGGAGTGGTGGCACCTGATAGAGCCCTATCTATGGGTCAAATAGAACTAATCTACGTACTTATACTAAAATGAAATGAAACTGTTTTTGTATGTTAATCTGAATTGTTTGAAATAGAACTGTTTTTGACATCGAAACGGCATTTACGATAAACTGAATTGTTTGAATTAAAACTGTTTGACTAAATTGAATTGCTTGAAACAGAATTGTTTTTGACAATTAAACTGCGTACTTATGCTAAACTGAATTGTTTGAAATGGAACTGTTTCTGACATTGAAACTGTACTTAGGTTAAACTATTTTTTTTTTTTTTCAAATAGAACTGTTTTGACATTTAACTGTTTGTAAACAAAATCTATACTTAACTGAATTTGTTTAATTAGAACTGTTTGAATAAATTGAATAGCTTGAAATAGAAATGTTTTTGACAATTAAACTGTGTTCACATGCTAAACTGAATTGTTTGAAATAGAACTGTTATGGCATATCAACCTCCTACAAAGGTTGATATGCCATAACACCCAAACACCTAACAGCCAACTGATCTCCTTGTGCCAGACTAAGCTTAAAATACCTAAATGTGTCATATAGATTTATAATGCATGTGTAGATTATGTTTGAAGTAAATAATATTGATGCATGTAAGCACACATAGACACAAGAGGGAATACGTATAGACATACACAAATACAGTGAGTTTCACAAAAAATGCAACGATCAGCCGACCCTTCGTACATCAAATACAAGTTAAAAAAAACTTGTATTTGATGTACGAGGGTTCGGCTGAAAATTTCATAGGCGAAGATAACTCTCATGGAATATAACCAAATGAGGTTTATTCTTCAATATCGTTTAAATCACTTCTTCCAGTGGTGCTCCAGTGCTTGGATCTCATTGGTAAAAACAGTCCTCAACAGCAAATATGATGTCATTATATAAACCTTACAGTCCATCATTGTATTTTAAATCTAACAATTTATTTACAGTGCTGCCCATAAATAAGTACACCCCAAACAATTTTTGGGGGAAAAGTAAATTCAGACCAAATATACCAATGGAGGATATTATGATAGTCGGTTGATTGGTTTTATGGCATGTAAACCCTTTTTTTTCTTTTCAAGCTATCAATAATGATAAAAATTTGAAAATAATAATCATTAATGCTAATGATTTGCTTTCAATTACAGTTTTAATTATTCCTATCTTATACAAATAATTTTTAAACAGATCTTTTTGACTCATAGAGAAAATTCTAATTGGTATCATCACTTTGGGTAAGGGTTTATTCCGAGCTGTGGCTGTGTCAATACTACTGTATGGATGCACCTCATGGACACTGACAAAACGCAGGGAGAAAAAGTTAGATCGAAACTACACAGGAATTCTACGAGCTTTCTCGAAAAAATCCCGGAAGCAACACCCCACGGAACAAAAGCTGTACGGCCACTTACCTCCTATCACAAAACCATCCAAGTAAGTTGAACAAAACATACGGTACTCTTCCGGAGAAGCAAGTATGAACTCATAAGGGATTTTCTTCAATGGACTTCTACATATGGACGCGCCAATGTTGGCTGACCAACAAGAACTTATTTATATCAACTCTGTGCGGACACTGGGTGTAATTTGGAAGACCTGCCGGGAGCAATGGATAATAGGGACGGATCGATAGTTAATAAGGTTTTTTTTTTTTAAATATATATTTTTGATTTATTATAGAATATTTTTTGAATGAAGAGATTTGTTTTTATAACAGATTTTTCTATGATAGCTATTTTGAATCGATGTGGGTATTCACTTTTATAATTCAGAAAATATTTATCTATTCTGGTAGATTTTTACAGAGGTGTAAAAATTATTATTGTTTACATCAGTTAGATCAAGATCAGATCAAGAAAAGAAATTTTATTAATTACATTTAGTTCATGAGTTAATTTGAGGACAGAGTTATTTTTGGAATGTTTCGTGTAGTTTTTTTTTTTTTAAATTTCTGCAATATTATCGGCTAGAATAAGGATATTATCAACTGAGCGTTCGTAAATATTAACAGTGGATTTCCAAATTGATTAGTTGACAAACAAATTGAACAAATGATTAACAAGAAAAATAATATGAAATAATTACGATAGAAATTCATCTTCAGTTGGCGACCGTAGTCGAGGGCGACCAGAAGGCTCCCTTTTCAATAGCTACTTCAACCGAGGTGTAGGGGAGGGCGCTACTCCTTTCCCTGGATTGCTCTCCTTTACCCTTGATACTTACCTTATATTGCTGTTAAGCAAGGAGGTATCAAGTACCATTTTTAAAGTCTTTGGTATGACGCGACCTGGGATTAAACCCAGGTCTCCCGGATCATTGGCGAACACTCTACCCACTTGTCTAATGAGCCTGTTTTAGGAAGACCTGTAATACAGGAAAAATATATTCGAAATTGATTACGTCATGAGCTGGAATCTTTTTTGAGATACAATAAAAGCAAAGAGGAACAGTACATCCTTCAATTGATGCCTTGACCGATACAATCAGCGAACTTAAAACCAATTGAACTGGTGTGGGATGAACTTGACCGAAAAGTCCTAGCTGTATAACATACGAGTGCGGATCACTTCTGGCAACTCTTGCAGGAAAGCTTGTAGAATTATTTTCTGTATCGCCCGAGTCTTTGGTAAAAACAATGTTGAGAATCTGTGAATAAGTAAAAGCGGCCAAAGGGGGTTACTTTCATTAATCAAAAGTTAAAGTTTTTAGCGTTTTTTTAAAGTTTAATCTGTATCTAATGTGCCCCAGAAAGACATCTATTTAGTTGAATAAAGAAGATTATAGTGGTGCTTACCTCGTTTCATTCAAAATAACGCGTTGAGGAGGGTGATATAATAATTTCTTTCTATATATATATATATATATATATATATATTTATATATATATAGCGCTGAGGGGTAGAGTCTTGGATTGGCGTTTGAGTCAACCGGGTTTCGATCACAGCTACGGGAAGCTAGTATGTCTAGCCTCACTGATGAGTTCTGATAGAACGAAACAGATCTGTCTGTGGATGACTATATATATCTACAAGTACATATAAGTAAGGTTTGGTTTCTTTGTTTAATGGCATATCAACCTTTGTAGGTTATTTAATGCCAAAGCCATTCTCCTAGAAGAACAGTGGTGGTACTATTTAACCCATAGCTGAGAGGATGAGGGGGTTCATACCTTTCCCAAGGGTATTTGCCCGAAAGTGAACGTAATAGCGCGACTGGAGTACGAACTCGCTTACTACGATTCCGCAGTCCATCACTTTCATATAAGTAAGTAATGATTTTAACTGGTAATATATATATATATATATATATATATATATATATATATATATGTATGTAATAATTTTACTGGTGATGTATATATATGTAAACATATGTATGTAATAATTTTTACTTGTAATGTATACATATATACATAAACTTATAAATATACATGTACATGGATGTGTATATATATATATATATATATATATATATATATATATATATAAATGTATATTTATTGCATATGTGTATGTAATAATTTTTACTAGTAATGTATATATATGTACATGTATGTATGAATATGTACATATATGTGTAAATATATATTTATGTATATTTATATATATGTAAATATATATTTATTATAGATTTATAAATACGATATTCATATATGTATATATATATATATATGTGTGTGTGTGTATATATATATATATATATATATACACATATATATGTGTATCTATCTATCTATCTATCTATCTCTATATATATATATATACATGTTTGCATATGTATACATATAAGTATATACATTTACATGTGTGTATATATATATATATGTGTGTGTGTATACATTGATATATATGTATTTAAGAATATATGGGTTTATATATTTATTGATGTATATTTATCTGTGATTGAATATACATAGACACACACACATATATATATATATAGTCAGCGACGAAATAATTCGTACAAACATGAATATAGAGTATTTTCACTCATTTCTTAGCATTTAAAACTCGTATATTTCGGACTTTTATATGTCTTTAAGTTAAAAAAAAAAATGTAATATAAAACTCAATTTTTAGAAGTATAAGTTATGATTAGTAAATTTGAGAAGAAAAATAAAAGCCAAATAATTTCAACAATAGGAAAAGTTGAGAAAATTGAACAATTTTCATATTAATAATCATTAGCCAGGCTTCTAATTTTTGTAAGTTGCTACAAACCTTTTTAAAGTTTTTCGTGGGATTTTCTTCCATTTTTAAATGGTTACTCGTTATAATTCTTGAATGTTTTTTTTTTTTGATGACCGATGATTTATTTGAACTTTCAATTCTTGCCATAGATTTTCAACCGGATTTAATTCAGAACTGTAACCTTCTTTTTCTGAAAACACGCAGTCAATGATTTAGACGTATATTTGGGCGCATTATCAAGCTGCTTCCACGTTTTTATGTTAGCCCTGTGTTCATATGGAGGAAGGTTTCTTGCACCAAAGCTTCAGTACATCATTAGGTCCAAAAAGCTATTTTTTTATTACTCCATATATATATATATATATATATATATAACATGAATATATATATGTAAATATGAATTTGTATATAACTATATATATATATATATATATATATATATATATATATATATATAACATGAATATATATATGTAAATATGAATTTGTATATAACTATATATATATATATAACATGAATATATATATGTAAATATGAATTTGTATATAACTAATATATATATATATATATATATATATATAAACATGAATATATATATGTAAATATGAATTTATATATATATATATATATATATATATATATATATATATATATATATATATAACATGAATATATATATGTAAATATGAATTTGTATATAACTATATATATATAATATATATATATATGAAGGCTTTGTTAGAAGCAATGCTGTTGTATAAACATCAGTTATTGTATGATACCTACTATGTATATAGGTAACTATATATATATATATATATATATATATATATATATGTGTGTGTGTGTGAATATATAAATATATATATGTACAAATATGAATGCATGAATATATATATATAGAGAGAGAGAGAGAGATAAATAAATATATAGAAATCCATATATGTGTGGATATATATATATATATATATATATATATATATATTATTCAGTCCAGTTAAACCGGAGCCGGGAATAATTCCGTCAGGAGAAAAAACCATTCAGCAATGAACATTTAAATTTTCTTGGTAAAGAGCTCAATGTAATTGACATCACCCCCGCCATATATATATATATATATATATATATATATATATATATATATATATATATATATATACACATAGTTGCGAGCATGAAGATCAGAACGATGTTAAGAAAAAGTCTTAAACTAAGATAACTTTTTATTTTAAAGCTTCATTAAAACATTTTATCAAGGAAAAATAAGGATATGAAGGTAAATTATATAATTTCAAAATATGAAGCTCAATAAATTTATTTTGTTAAAGTTATAATTATAATTATATAACATTCGAAAAAAATAAATAATCAAAAACATCAAAACCATTAAATAAATCCTTAGAATTTAATAATTATTTTGTAATATTTAAAAAACTTTGGGGTAAAGATATAAAATAAGGTATTTTACTATATGACGTCGGCTTTCGCATTGTAAACATGGCTAAAAAAGTCTGTGACATCATTGGAACTTAGAAAACTGATTCTCATGTCTCGTAATGAAATGCAATATTTCGTCCGTTGTATTCCATCGAACTTCTTCAGGAGTGAGTAGAGTGTTCGCCAAGGGTCCGGGAAACCTGAGTTCAATCCCAGGTCGCGTCATACCAAAGACTTTAAAAATGGTACTTGATACCTCCTTGCTTAACACTCAGCAATATAAGGTACGTATCAAGGGTAAAGGAGAGCAATCCAGGAAAAGGAGTAGCACCCTCCCCTACACCTCGGTGTTGTACCTATTAAAAAGGGAGCCTTCGGGTCGACCTTGTCTACAGTCGCCAACTTTACTTTTATATATATATATATATATATATATATACTTATTAATTTATATATAAATACCTCTATAAACATAAATACATTATGATTATCATCAAGTCAGACTAATCGAACCTATCATCAATCGCCCCCGGCATTTCTGCCAAACTTCCGTCTTTATCGGCACTGAGCGGATACAAATATGTACTTGTTAGTCTGCCAACACTGTCACGTCCATTTGTAGGGGTTCATAGAAGAGACGTCACTTATGACGTCGTCCTTACTTCTCCAGCAGTGTCCAGCATATTTTGTTTGTTTTTCTTGGAGTTTTTTCAAATGGGAAGTAAGTGCCCATACAGCTCTTGTTTCGTAGGAGGGTGCTTCCTGGATTTGTTCAAAAGCTAGATGAGAACTCCACAAGAATTTTGTGTCGTGAATTGAATTACCATGACCAGTAAACCCGCTAAACACCTACGCACGATATACGAGAACACTGGACAGCTGTTTCGACCTTATTAGGTCTCATCAGCAGTGTATACTGTAATCTCCACCACTGGAGATCGAACCAGCGACCACAGATTGCAGTGCCGAAACTCTATAACTGAGCCACCAGTTCATATCGCATACAAGTGACGCAAAATCAACTTGTCATGGTTATTGCGCGGCCAAATAACCTATACACTGCTGATGAGACCTAATAAGGTCGAAACAGTTGTCCAGTGTTCCCGTATATCGTGCGTAGGTGTTCGGCGGATTTTCTGGTCGTGGTAATTCAATTCACAATATTTATTCCTCTACTTTAAAAATAAAAATATGAACAAGAATTTTGTGGTTCCCATCTAGCTTTTTCTCCGTGCGTTATGTCAGTGTCCATGTGGTGTATCCATACTGTTGTATTGACACAATACACCTTGGAAGAAATGCCGTTTTATTCGGTCGGTTAGATCAGACTTCCATATGATCGGTAAACTATGGATAGCAGTCAACACTTTTTCTAGGTGTTTTTCAACATCTCTTTCGGCAGATGAGACACTGCTACCGAGATACGAGAAATTGTCTTCTAATGTTGCGAGCAATATTGAACAAGTCCTGGCGGCAACACCCCACAAATATACGGCCACCTGCCTCCCATCACAAAAACTATCCAAGTTAGACGAAGCAGACATGCAGGACGCTGCTGGAGAAGCAGGAACGAGCTCATAAGTGATGTACTCCTATGGACCCCCACATATGGCCGAGCAAAAGCAGGACGACCAGAACGAACATACATTCAGCAGCTATGTGAGGATACGGGATGTAGCCCTGAAGACCTGCCAGAAGCGATGAACGATAGGGAGAAGTGGCAAAAGAGGGTCAGGGATATCCGTGCTTGCGGCACGACATGATGATGATGATGATATCTTCTAATGTCAGAAGCCTGTCAATGATGGATCTTTTTCGTTTAAAACACATGTACTCTGTTATATTTGCGCTCACCTAAAGGCCAATGCTTCCTGCAACTTACTCTCGATTTGGTCCGATGTATTTGCAAGAAGCGCTAGATTATCTGCGTAGTCTGCGTCTGGTACAGTTTTTACTGTATATCGTCTGCTTCTTGCCTTTTTTTAATGTAAATCCATCTTTTTTTATTTTATCTATCGACGTTCGTCGTCCATAGTCGAGGTAGATTACAAATAAATATGGTGTTAATGTATCTCATTGCAAAACTCTAGCAGCAATGTCAAAGAAGTCTGTGTCTCCATTAGGTGAGCGAAACTTTACTTTCGTATTTCTATAAAGCATTTTGATCGTGGAATTATAAGTTTCTTTAGGGAGAACATGTGCTAGAAGTATTTGCTCCATTTTTCCTCTGTGTATGGAATCAAATGCCTCGGAGAAATCAATAAACAAAACTGTTGCCTCGAGATTTTTTGCACGAAATCCTTCAATAACTCGTGGCAATGTCAAAATGTGTGATGTAGTGGATTGATATCTCCAAAAACCGTTCTGATTTTTCCAAAGAATTTTCTCGGTTTCAAGTTTGATACGGTTGAGAAGCAAGGCATCGGAAACCTTACCCACAATAGAAATAGTTCGTTGTGATTATGAGTTCACCATTCTTAGTGACAGG
>CAUZXS010001086.1:2500-12500 GCA_963585895.1 Sepioteuthis lessoniana | reverse complement strand
CCCTGGGTGTAGCAGCAGGACTCGGCGCCGGTCCACAATTTCAAAGAGACCCAGGCTTGGCTTCAGGAGGAGTGCTACGACTTTGTACCCTTCTCTTACTGGCCCCCTACTCCCACGACCTGAACCCGCTGGACTACTTGGTCGAGAACATCACCAATATGACCTCCCACCGCAACACCAAAACCAGCCTGATCGCCGCCATCAGCCGAGTATTTGCTGAGCTCCCGCCGGCGCTTGTGGAAAAGGCATGTTCTCAGTTCCGGATCCGTATCGAGGCGGTGATTGAGGCTGAAGGCAGCTTCATTGAATAGATGTCAGCTCTACTACATAATAAAGTTACCTGAATTGATTTTTTCAATAAAAGTTTTAAAATAAAGCTGTAGTGTTGTTTTCTTAAGGACGACAATTTTATCGTTCCACCCCGAAGTAAATATAATTATTCGTTTTAGATCGCAATATTTGAAACCATTTAATTGTGTATAGAAGAGATGAGCTTAATCTCGTTTAAATATATTTCTATTAAATGTGTTTTAAAATCATATTTCATCTACACGTAAAAACAGGATTTAGCATCATATAACCAACAATGGTTGATTTGCCATACAGACTAACCAAACCAAACAAATTGTTTGGGGAAAATAAATCCCATTGATTAGGTGCCGAGGAATTAACTAGAAATGGGACAACTCGCTTTGAATTACCGACAATCTAATCTTTTACATATCATGTATATCTATTAAAAAATGGGCAAACAAATGATTGATGTTAAATTGTTACTGTTACATAACAATATTTGAAACCATTTAACTGTGTACAAAAAAATGTGTTCAGGTTCGTTTAGAAATGTTATCAAGAAAATGGGTTTACAATCATGTATATTTAATATATATGGATAAACAGTATTTGCATTCAATAACTTACAATGGTTGATATTCCATAAAGCTAAAGCAAACTATATATATATATATATATATATATATATATATATATACAAAGATATATATATATATATATATATATGAGGATCATTAAATATGTTTCCAGACTTTTTTCGTCTGGGCACTTTTATTGATAGTACACACATGAAACTCTACTCCTCTTCGAAGTAATATCCTCCGATTGCAATGCACTTGTTGTACCGTTCCAACAACTTCTCGAAGGCCCCATGGAAGTCCGCTTGTGTCAGCGTGTCAATGACCTTTGTCACAGCCTCTTTCATCTCCTCAATTGTCTCATAACGACAGCCTGTGAGCTTAGGAAATACCCAAAAGTCACAGGGAGCAAGGTCTGGACTAAAGGGAGGGTGAGTAACTGTCCTGATGCCCATCTTGGTCAAATAGTCTGTGACTAGGATGGAGTTGTGGACTGGTGTATCGTCCTGGTAGAAATGCCACTGACCCGATTTGAAGAGAGCTGGCCTATTCCCTTGGAATCTCTTCCTGAACTCCCTTAAAACCTCAACATAATAACCCTAACCCTAACCCCTTGGCCTATCAACTGTGGTGTATTGCCTTCCTTACTCCTTCCACACCTGTAATCATCCCTCACAGACTCTCTGCCTTCCCTGAATCTCTTATGTCACCCAAAAACAGATGCTCCATTCATGCAAGATGGTCGAAAAGCAGTCTGAAGCATTCCATAGGTTTCTGCGGCATTTTTTCCAAGTTTAAAACAGAATTTTATTGCATATCGTTCTTCTAAAGTGTCTTCATGTCCGGATTGGATTTTTGAAATCCACTAGCGGTGACAATCAGGCTTTAGTAGAGTGTATTCCAATTGCTGCTGTAGCTGTTCATTTGAACCTGAAATCATAAAATTTGGTCAGTCATCTCCTAAGATCTATAGCAATAACAAACTGAATTGTCAAGAGTCTACAACAATTTTAAATGCCTGTGCAAAAATAGTCTGCAAACCTATTGAATTCACCACGTATATATTAAAAGAACAAAGTATACCCAAAAGACAGTAAGAAACAACTTTCAGAATACGTTTCAACATACAAAAAATCAACAAAATCAACGAAAAACTATTTACAGAAATTAAAAGACTCTACAACACCGTAAAAACAATGATGAGATCAAAAACATTCTTGACCAACAAAAATCATTAAAGGATACGATATACAAAAAAGCTAAATCACACACTTGCCGCATCTAAATTTGGGGAACACACAACACGTAGAATCTTGAAATGTCAAAATAAAAGATCTGCAGTTTGTAATAAAAACATTGAAGGAAAATCCTATACCTTCCAAAACACAAAGGGAACATTTATAATTAATAAAAATCTCAGTTGCCATTCAACATACAAAAAAACAACAAAAGTTGAGTTGCCATTCAAAAAACAGTGTATATAGTCGAAAAAATATATAGAAAACGTATATATAGGATCATTTCAGGCTATGAACAATATACGTTTCTTTACATAAAAGTAACATTAAATTACCAGAAAATAGACAATTATATAGTTAAAAACATCTTTACGAATGTTGTAATAAAATATTTAAAATAATGAAAATATACCAAATTGAGGATTTCTCATTTCTCCAAAAAAGAAAAATAATTATTTCCTAAATTAAAGCCATCATTAAACAATGCCTCACTTAACACACACACACACTAACACACACACACACACACACACACACACACACACACATTCACTTACTCACTCACTCAAACACATACACACACGCAAATATATTGTACATATATATATATATATATATTTATGCATATATATATATATATATATATATATATATAAATATATATATATTTATTTATGTATGTATATATATATATATATATACACATATATGTACGATATATTATATATTTGTATAACATGTATAAGGTTATATAATACACAAAATATATAACAAAATACATATATATATATATATATATATAATACTTATATATAAGATATATATTATACAAATAATACATATATATCATATGAATATAATGCAAATATACAAGTATTGTATGTATTATTTATATTTCATACATACTATATATATCTATATTATATATATATATGTCTGTATATGATATATAATGATATAGTATATATATAACTTTATAAATAAAATCTATGTATGTAAAGTATATATACTACATAGAACAAGTGTGCATGCTATATATAAATCCATATAATTTTGATATATTCGTATAAGAAGCAGGTATGTATAATATTTTATGTCTATAATATAGTTTATAGATAACATTTATATGTAAAATTTATATATGTGAAATAAATGTACATATATATATTTAATTTATATGCGCACAATATGTATATATAAATATCATAGGTATATACTATTTACCAACCTCTCAGCTCGGGCAGGATATGACACAAGGTCAATTTTTTACGCGGAGTTTAACAGGTTTGAATTCAGAGTTTTCCTTCTCCTAGACTAGTTGCCTAACCAAGACTGAAGAACCCAGTCTGCCCTACTATTTACCCATAGCTGGAGGGAGAATAATTGGATTCATACCTTTCCCAAGGGTATTAGTGCTATGTGAAATGCAATCAGTCTCGTCCATGATTTGAACTCGTGTCACCGTGTCCATTTCCTACGACGATAACGACTACACCACGGGCACCTCCACAACTATCATACGTACATACTGTATAAATAATTATAAGGTATATAATATATTTATACATTGGATATCATATTATTATCCTCTACTTATATTATATGTAATATATATAATGAATATATGTTTTAAATTTGTGCATATATATATATATCATATATGTATATAATATCTATGTACACATGATATATATACGAAATTTTCACACATGATATATTTAATATGAATAATATATATATATATATTGTATATATCAAATATATATATATCAAAAAATTATATATTTAATCCATATTATGTTATCATATATACATGAATATATGTAGAAAAATTGGTAACAACGATCCAAATGATAGGAGAGATTTATTGGGGTCGACATTATAGCGTTTCGGTTCTACTGAACCATCATCAGGATCATGACGGGTGATATTAACGATGTTAAGTCAACGATGGATTATTAAAATGCAAAATACAAAAACCTTGGAGAAAATTTGTATAAGAAAAAGTTGGCTGTTTAATTGGTGAATCAGCATTTGTTGTTTTAAATTACGTCATTTGACTTATTAGGAATATTGTATAGAATTTATGCTACGTTTGTTTATCGAGAAAGATTTCGAGTTATAAGTTATAATATCAACCCTCATGGTCCTGATGATGGTTCAGTTGAACCGAAACGCTATAGCGTCGACCTCAATAAATCTCTCCTTCCACTTGGATCGTTGTTATCAACTTTTCTACATATTGTCGGATTACAATCCTTTATTTATTTTTCATACATGAATATACATATTATATATGTTTAATGTGCATTATACATGTGTCTTTTATGTATTAACAATAATATACATATTATATATGTGTAGATGTACAATGTGTATATATATATATATATATATATATATATATGATAAATATGCATGTTTATTTGCATGATATATGTGTCAATATATGCATAATATATGTTTATATCCATTATATGTATGTGCCGATATTTATGATGTAAATCTCTATAAACGTACAAAATAACCCTCACATATATATGATATATGTTCATTAATAAATATATATAATATATGCATGTATTATATACGCATTGATGCCTCCATATATGTTTTATATTCTATAGGATATTTGAAATATATATGCTTAATATCAGAATGTAACTTTTCATTCGCATCTCTGTGACAAGACAGAGCATGTAAAAAGAGTCATCTGACGAGACGGAATATACCAACAATATTCTCCGCCGAAATAAATTTATTATGACGGCTTTACCGAGTTTGAGTCTCCATTTCATTGTACTATATATATATATATATAAGTAAGTAAAAGTAAAGTTAGCGACCATAGTCGAGGGTGACCCGAAGGCTCCCTTTTCGATAGCTACTACACCAAGGTGTAGGGGAGGGCGCTACTCCATTCCCAGGATTGCTCCACTTTACCCTTGAACCGTACCTTATAATGCTGAGTGTTAAGCAAGGTGGTATCAAGTACCATTTTTAAAGTCTTTGGTATGACTCGACCTGGGATTGAACCCAGGTCTCCCGGGCCATTGGCGAACACTCTAACCGCTGGGCCAATCATGTATATGCATATATAATATTCGTTATCTATCTATCTATCTATCTCTATTTATAATACATATAAATTATTTGTAAAATATACATATCTCTTTATAATATGCATAATATATATATATATATATATATATATATATATATATTAGAGTTGGTCGGTTTGGCAGTCTTACATTTCGATATCGGTTTCGGTTTCTTCCTTGATACCGCAGATGTCTATTCGGTCTTTCAGTTTTTAATATTGTGTTTTTGCTTTCTATGGAAGCTGTTCGTTTTCTTATGTAATGATAATATTTCCATTTAATATCTGATTTCTTTCAAATCTCGACTTCTTTTATATTTCTGGTCGGACCCTAAAATTATTTATATGGCTGGAAATGAAATATAACAATTTTCTAAATTAAACAAAACAAACATTAAGGCGAAACTGGCATGTAAATTTTATTTTTACTTGCTATTTTCTTGTTAATTTTACCTCAAAAAGTATTTTTTGGAAAATAAAACATATAGATTTCAGACGTCATGTCCTTTTTCCGTTTTTTTTTGTTTTCTTTTTTTTTTAATTTGAAAACATTTAATGGTATGAAAGATTTCCAAGTGTCATAAATGTCGTATTTCCTTTATTTTTATTTTTTATCTATTTTGCAAAGAAATCGATTTCATATTTATTTTCTCAAACTAATCAATTAAATGTTTAATCATATTTTTGTTCAATCTATAAATATTGATGAAATTAAATTTTATTAAAATCTGAAAGTCTTTTTCAATTGTATTTCTCTGGATATGGTCAATCAGTAGTGATGCTACTAAACCGAACGATTTTGGTTATATATATATGTGTGTGTGTGTGTGTGTAATTAACAAATATAGTATATATAACATGTATTTAATATTCATGTATGATATATTTAATATATATGTGAGAAATTAAAAATATATATATGTATTCAACATCCTATTTATTTAGTATATATAATAATAATTTATATAATAATATTTGAATATATCATACATATTAATGTATCATTAACACAAAATGTACAATATGTTATATATATCATTGGATAGACCGACATGATACATATACAATATGTACGTAATATATGTATTATGATACATATATATATATATTGTCATCCACTGACAGATCTGTTTCGTTCTATCAGAACTCGTCAGTGTGGCTACATATATTAGCTTCCCGTAGCTGGGATCGAAACCCGGTTGACTCTAACGCCAGTCCAAGCTTCTAACCGTTCAGCCACGAGGAGCCAGTAGCAGCGAGGTAAATTTTAAACGGCTATGAATCACATTTACTATTGTTTACATACATCCGTTTAACGGCTACCGAGACCTCAATTCATATAGGAAGAGACTTGCAATAAACGCTAATGGCAACACGATTACTTCATTCGCCAGAGAACTCAACCCCACGGGGGTAGGGGAGTATATATCTCTATAGTCACGCATATATATATATATATATATATATATATATATATATATATATATACGTGTATTATATAAGTAAAAAAGTAAAGTTGTCGATATTTAGTCGTGGATGACCTGAAGGCTCCCTTTTCGAAAGCTACTACACCAAGGTGTAGGGGGAGGGCGCTACTCATTCCCCTGGATTGCTCCATTTTACCCTCGATATGTACCTTATGATGCTGAGTGTTAAGCAAAGAGGTATTAAGTACCATTTTAAAAGTCTTTGGTATGACCCAACCTGGAATTGAACCCTGATCTCCTGGACCATTAGCGAACAGTCTACCCATATATAATATATATTCATATAACACTTATAATATGCATGCCTAATATATTCATCGCACACACACACATATATATATATATATATATATATAGTGGACATTGATATAATGGTTAGAGCGTTCACCAATGGCCCATTTGACCTGGGTTCAATCCTAGGTCAAGTCATACGAAAGACTCAAAAAATGTTATTTGATGTCTCTTTGCTTAACACTCAGAATTATAAGGTACGGATCAAAGGTAAAGTTAGGCAATCCTGGGAAAGGAGTAGCACCATTCTGTAAACTTTGATGTGGTGACTATCGAAAAGAGAGCCTTCGGGTCCCCCTCAACTAAGGTCACCAACTTTACTTTTTACCTTATATAGATATCATATCTATACCTGATATATATACACAATATATGTATTATATCTATATGGATATATATATACCTATTTATGTCTGTATATATGTAATTATTTCTGTCTATCTATATGTGTATGTACATATATGTCATATATAAGTATTATTTGGTCCAGTTAAACCGGAGTTGGGAGGACAAGAAAACTATTCAAAAGTGAACATTTAAATTTTACTGGTAAAGAGCTCAATGTAACAGACATTACAGAGCAATAATTTCATTTAAAAAAAAAACAACAAACCGGTCACATTAACAGGTCTTTGTCAGATCTTATGGATGAAATAAAGGATTTATTTTATCCATAAGATCTGACGAAGTCCTGTTAATCTTTTTAGTGTTTTTTTGATTTTTCGAAAACACATAACAGGATGGAAATAAATTTATATCCTAATGTGATCGGTTTGTTGTTTTTTCTTAATGAAATATATATATATATATATATATATATATATATATATATATGGAAAGGTGTCTATGTCTGTGTGTGTATGTATATCCATTTATATATAATTTCCTTTATCAATATATGTGTATATATCTATATATTCATAGAAATTATAACTATGTATGTATATATTTCTTTCATAAATATATATATATATCAAATCTATATGTTTAAAGGTATACATATGATAACTTATGTATTTCTGTATATATATGTATATATATGAATACATACATATATGCATACAGCTAAAAAACATTTTTGACATATGCTTATATATATATATATATATATATATATATATATATATCTTGTTAGATATATGAATAAACATTTTTTCTTTGTACAAATATATCAATGTATGTTTGTATATATATATATTCATATGTATATAAAGATTTATGAAAGGAAGAAATTAAGGGAGTGGTAAATAGATATTGGTATAAATTGTATATATGTATATGTATGCCAATGTTTAGTTTTATTTATATATCTATATTCCTATAAGTGTATATATGAGTATGTTGATATGTACATATAAAATACTTTTATTCATATTCTTATATATATACAGTTTTATATATATATATATATACATATCAGTGGGTGAGTGTTTATATATGAATAGGAATGCATTTATGGATTGTAATATACATGTGTATATGTACATATATCATCATCATCATCATATCGTGCTGGCAGCACGGATATCCCTGACCCTCTTTCGCCACTCCTCCCTATCGTTCATCGCCCTAGGTAGGTCTTCAGGACAACAACCTGTATCCTCACATAGCTGCTGAATGTACGTTCGTGCTGGTCGTCCTGCTTTTGCGCGGCCGTGTGTGGGGATCCATAAGAGTACATCTCTTATGAGTTCATCTCTGCTTCTCCAGCAATGTCCTGCATGTCTGGTTCGTCTAACTTGAATAGTTTTCGTGATAGGGGGCAGGTGGCCATACAGTTGGTGTCTTGTTGGGTGTTGCCGCCAGGACTTGTTGAGGATTGCACGCAGCATTCTTGTGTAATTGCCATCTAGTTTCTTCTCGAGCCGTTTTGTTAGCGTCCATGTAGTGCATCCATATAGCAGTATCGATGTGACCGCTGCCTGGAAGAAACTGCGTTTCATTTTATCGGTTAGGTCTGATTTCCATATAGTCGATAGCCTATTGATAGCTGTCCATGCTTTCGTTAACCTCGTTTCGATGTCCTTTTCGGTTGATTCGACGCTGCTTCCTATTCAAATATGAATACATATGCATATATATATTTTGTGTGTGAATATATATATAATATTATTCAATCCCGTCAATCCAGAATAGGGAATAATTCCGATTAGGACAAATAGAAGAATATTCAAAAATAGATCATTGAATTTAAATATTCCTGGTAAAGAGCTCCATGTAAATGAAATCCACTGAACAAATAAATTTTCCCCCAAAAAACAACAAAAAAAAAATCAAAAAAAGAATTTTTCCCCCCACCCAAAATATTAAAAAAAATTGTAATAATTGTTGTTTTTAAAAAAACTTGTCAGATTCACCACAATCTATCATTTCAATAGTGTATGTATAGAGATATATATTGTATACTTAGGCAGAAAGTTCTTATGTAAACAGGTTTGTTTAAAGACCTGGGATTGTTTCCTTTCCAAAATCTTTAAGTAAAGATGTTCAAGTCTTCTAGTTATTTTTCTTACATCTGTGTGAAGATGGGGAGGAAAGTACCCAATACTAGCCCAAACATTTTCAACCATATTGCTAATCATTGTCAGAGATAGAATAGATTGTATGCTGCTTTTGACTTTTATTTATATTAATTTGGAGTAGGCTTTATATAAATATATAATATATATTACTATTTACTTATATATATGTATATTTATATACATATTTGTATTCATGAATATATATATACTTGTATTTATATATATATATATATATACTTGTATTTATATATATATACTTGTATATATAGATATATATATACTTGTATTTATATATACTTGTATTTATATATATATATATATATATACTTGAATTTATATATATATATATACTTGTATTTATATATACATATATATATATATATATATACTTGTATATATATATATATATACTTGTGTATATATATATACAAATATACTTGTACGTATATATATATTTATATATATATACTTGTATTCATATATGTATATA
>CAUZXS010001085.1:37500-90000 GCA_963585895.1 Sepioteuthis lessoniana | reverse complement strand
GGAAAAAAATCTGTAGCAAAATATCTCAAGCTTTATGCAACAGCCAAGCCCATTTTACCAGCTTTTTTCTAATTTGTATATGGTGGAATCTGGGTTTAACCATCTACATTATTTACTAAGCGAATAAAGAAGCCCTTTAAACTTAAAATGTGATTTGTGGCTAGAACTCAAACTTGCAGCTTAATATTCATTATTTCTTCAGTCCCTACCAAACCCTTCTTTCCCATGAAAAAATAATTAAAAAATTAAAAAGGTGCATTTGCATTTATAGTTTACCAATTATTTTTTCATGTGAATTGTACTAAATTAGATGCTATTGGCCTAATGAGTAGAGTGCTCGCCAATGGTCTGGGGGACCGGGGTTCAATCCCAGGTTGAGTCATACCAAAAACTCAAAAAAATGGTACTTGATGCTGCCTTGCTTAGCACTCAGCATTATAAGGTAAAGATCAAGGGTAAAGTGGAGCAATCCAGGGAATGGAGTAGCACTCTCCCCTATACCTCAGTGTGGTAGCAATTGAAAAAGGAGCCTTCGGGTGACCCTCAACTAAGGTCATCAACTTATTGTTTTCTGTGGGTGTTGGAGGGGGGGGGATTAGAAATTAAAATTAGCTACAAGGTGTGCATCAAGTAAAAAATTTGAAAAGTCCTCATTTAACATGTTTAATCTATTATATTTTTCACTATTAAGAGTCGTACTTTAATGAAGCATTTGGGGAAAAAAAAGCTATATAGGAACAGTACAAAAATGCTGCCTGCTATTCTGGACAAATCCTGGAAGCACTGCCCAACAAAACAGTAGCTGTACAACCACTTACCTCCCATCTTACAAATCATCCAACTAAGTCAAACAAAAGAAGCAAGGCACTTTCCTTCCTCTTACACATGGACACACCTGTTTTGGCAAACCAGTAAAAACTTACATCAGCTCAGTATGGACACTGAATAATGTGTTGAAGATCTGACAAGTATGATAACTGATAAAGACATTTAGTGAGAGAGAATCATGAGAATCTTTGCCATGAGCACATTTTGATGATGATTAATGGTCCTATTTGGCTACATTTCATTAAAATGCATTTTAATTGATTTTAATGGCATGCCAACTTCTTTAGGGTTATTTCATGCCTTGTGGTTAGGGAGTTGTATTCACTGTACATTCATACTTACATTTATTCCATAATTATTTCTTAGGTAGTTTAGTTTTTATACATGGTCCTATCAAATATGAATAATTTTTAACATACCTATTTCACTCATAGATGGGACTCTAACAGTTACTACCACTCTGGGTCAGAGTGGACCTGGGAGTAATGGTAATGAAGGGGTATTCCACACTCCCCAGAGCAACAAAAAGACGGCCCTCATCAAATGCAGTTAGTATTAAAACCAAAACACTTTAATTCAATTGTTTTTTGGAAAGATAAAAACTCAATCTCTTTATTAAAATTGCACATATTTTTACAGAAGATATAGGAAGTGTAATGGTTACTGGCATGGGAAATGGAACCAGCAAGCTAAGTTCAAATTCTTGCTAATGCTGTTTGCATTCACTTTGTATTAATGCCTATGGGAAAGGTATGAATTCACACTTCTCAGCTACAAGTGAAATAACAGTGCTAATTGGGCCATTATCAGCTTAAGTCTTAAAGAGTTTTAATACTTTTCATTCCATTTAAACATACAAATATATGCAGTGAGGACAAATCAGGAGTTCTTCATATTTTCAGAAAGAAGCCCATAAATACAGAAACAGTAAAATTTTCATGATAGTAAACAACCAGTCTAGGAGAAGGATAACTCTGAATTTAAATCTTGAAGATTGATTGATTTTCATAGGATATCAACCTGTCTCGGATTATTTTATAACAAGAATTTAGGGTATTGTGTACATTCTACATTTATATTTTTTGTATAGTTTCTTAGGTTTTTTGCCCACAGTTATATGATATCAAGTATTTCTACTGAATACAAATAATTTGCATACAGTTGCATGGTTTCAAGTATTCCTATCTAATACTAATAATTAAATGATTTTATGTAACTATTTATGTTTAATAATAGTCATTTATAATCACACATTTATCGTTTCAGGTAACTAATTATAGTCCTTAGTAAACAAGTATAGCTTCAAGTAACCATTCTTAATACAAATAATTTACATAGTGAATAGAATTACCATGACCAGAAAATCCGGCGAACATTTATGTACAACATATGGAAACACTGGACAGCTGTTTCAACATTATTAGGTCTCATCAGCAGTGTATACTGTGATTTCCACCACTGGAGATCGAACCAGCAACCACAGATTGCAGAGCTGAAACTCTACAACTGAGCCAACAGTCCATATCACACACAGCTGTTCAGTGCTTCCATATGTTGTGCGTAAGTGTTCGCCGGATTTTCTGGTCATGGTAATTCAATTCACGATATAATTCCCCTACTTAAGAAAAGGAAAATGTAAACCTATATCCTTGCCCTTTCAGGTCATAACAATTACACAGATGCGTGTTTCAAATCCTCTTGGAAAGACGTGGTTCTGGAGGTGACCGTGTCCTCTGTAAAGAGCACGGATGTAACTTGCAAATAATTCATGGTTGTATAATTTTAAGTAGTCCTTTCTAATACAAATAATTTTCAAACAGATCTATTTGATCCATAGATGGGACTCTAATAAGTACTACCACTCTGGTTTTGAACAATGAAATGGGTACTTTCCATTCCCCAGATCTCCAAAACTGGAGCCTCACCAACAGATGCAATTTGGTGTCATACCCAGGACCCCTCCTTTGTTTACAGTCTCTGTAGAGGATACAACAGGGTATACTTTGGAAAAGGCAATCTGAAACTACTTCAGAATTGTTCTTAATAACAATCTTGATAATTCGCACTTTATTTCAAAGAATCATGATTGTTAAAGAATAAATGTTAAAGTGTCTATTTAGAGAATGCTATAGACAACACAACTCATTAGACATGGACTATTCCAAAGATTTCTATCTTACATAGACCAGGTTTTTAGTAGCAGTTTATTCTTAACAACTTGCCGGGGAATCTAGGTCACTACTATATTTCAATGTGAGCACCTTATAATGGCTGAATTTTTACAAATGGAATTTTGTCAATAATCACCCAATACCTGTTTGAGCATGGCCCTTTCAATTCCAAAAAGAGTTTAGATTATTATTATTTCTTTTAAAACCTGTTTCCAACAAATTTTAATGAGGACTTATCTTATTTATGATTTGAAAAATATAAGCAACCTTTTCAGTGATTGTTTAGTAAACTCTACCAATTAAATCTAATAGCAATATTTACCCATATTATATACAGGTTGTAAGATAGTCATCATTAAAAAATAAAGGACAGAGTTGTTTTAATTAGATTTTAGGATGATTATGTCTATCTAATAGGAATCAAACTAGATGTATTTACCCATATAATATATGATTTATAAGATCATCATTATTAAAAAAAGAAAGAACAAAGTCACTTTTATTAAAGTTTAGGATAATTATTTGTATTTAAAGGAAGTTTCATTTGTTTTTATCATTTATTTCCAACAGGTTACTGTCTTGTTTACATGAGTATCATGTATGAAAGATGGCTTTGAAAATCTGATACCCTTGAAAATCCTAATAAATAAATGAATATTTCTAAAAAATATTTAATCTTATTTTCTAGACTTGGAAAAGTAATATTCAACAAAACCTTTAAGATATTTGGTTTCTAAACCTTTCTAAGGCCAAGTGAACATTGAGATTAAATGAATTTTCACTTAGCAGCCTAACACTTGGCTGAGACAGGTCTATGTGCATGTAGAGAGGGAAAAAGCTATCTGTCTCTTGTAATGATTACCAAGAGAATGAGTTAGCGCTGAGAGATGGACACTCTTGTACAGCAAGGAGGACAGTAAAACATAGAAGGTGAGAGACCTATCCCATCCAAAGATCAGTTTGAGTTAAATCTCCTGATAGTTTAAAACCTTCTCAGACATGACTCCAGCAATTCTTGAAAGTTTGGTTAAAATCAGACTAAAATTGGCAGAGGTGTATGGGTGAATGGACATTTAGTGGACTATAACTAGATTATGAATTACATTTGTTATTTATTTATTCATTTGATTTTTTTTTTTTTAATGCAGCCACATTTAGAGCAACAGAATGCAGCCACATTTTCTTGAAATCCTTTTAAATCATTCAAGTATACAGAATCAAAAAAAAAGAAGAAGAAGAAAGCAAAGAGAATAAATTGGAAGTAAATAGAAATTAGAAAAATTAATAAAAATTATGATTACAAAATGCAGAGGAGAGAAAATCCTTAAGTGTAGAGAATTATAGTAAGATAAGAGAGAGAGACAGAGAAAGAGAGAGATTAAATAGTTGTCATCTTAGTTTCTTGCTTTCTCTCTCTCTCAATGTCCCACTCCCTTTTCCTTTGAGTGGTTTCAAATAATGACTCATGTTACCATTGACAACAGGATTTCTCATTATTCTGGGGTTAGACCAAGTTCTGTTAGGATAAATGAAGTCTTCTTGCATTCTATAGACAAGTAAATAGTAGTATTGAAGGTTGGTTGGTGCTAGGGAGAGTATTTAGTCAAATTCCCATATACCAAGGTCAAATATTAGCATATCCAATGACACACAAACATTGAATAAACAGAAGGAAAGACAAGATAAGCTATTTTACACATAGGAACATTTAATACATACATAATATCTCTACAAGAAGTACTGAAAAGAACACACAAATGTGTCTGTCCCAACAGATAAGATATGCATATATTGTTCTATGAACAAGCAGTATCTGAAAGGGGTACAAAAGAGTCTAGCTAAATGTAGATGTACAATACAACTATCCTTGCCAGGAAATGAGACAATGCTTCCAATTTTCAAATAACATAAGCAAAAAGACAGATCTTTACTGTTAAAATAAAAACAAAGATAAAAGAGATAAAAAAATGTTACTTTAACTCTCTACATATTACATGTGACAATACAAGAATCTATCTCAATCTTTGGAGAAAGAACCTGAAGGCTCCCTTTTTGATAGCTTACTACACCAAGGTGTAGGGGAGGGCGCTACTCCTTTCCCTGGATTGCTCCACTTTACCCTTGATCCGTACCTTATAATGCTGAGTGTTAAGCAAGGAGGCATCAAGTACCATTTTTTGAGTCTTTGGTATGACTAGATCTGGGATCGAACCCAGGTCTCCCAGGATATTGGCGAACACTCTAACCGCTAGGCCAATGTCCGGTACTTTGAGTAGTCTTAAGTAAAGACTCGTGCTAACATAAAATGAAATTTTTGATTACTCTGGGATTAGACCAAGTTGTGTGACTTATAAATGAAAGTTCCTTGTATTTTATAGACAAATAGGCAGTAGCCATCAGATCAAAAAAATCATTTAACAGATTTAATATAAAATTCTAAATTTTCCACAAGCAGAAATTAATACACTGTAGTTTCAATGATGATTTAAGATGCTGCTGTTTTTTAAGACTCTTTGCCAATTTGGAGAGTCCCTGTCACATGGCGGCTAACATGCTAAACTGTGACATCATAGTAAGCAAGTTCAAACTCCAGTCATGCTAATGCATTTGCTTTTGGATTAATACTCTCAGGAAATGAATAAACCCTCTTATCCCCTCAGCTATATGTTCAATAGTATCAGTACTGTTCTAGAAGAATGTCTGTGGCATTAAATAGCCCACAAAGGTTGATATGCCATTAAACAAAGAAATCAAACTAATTTTAACAATATTATTAAAAGACTTATGTAAGGATATAAAAGAGGATCCCGAATAATCACAAATATCTTAGCTCATTACATTTAACAAAATGTCTACAAAATATTTGTGACATAATGCTTATTGTCAATAACCATTAGCTAAGTGGACTTGGCTATCTGAGTTCAAACCTTGAACAAGTTTGTTTGCATTTCACATAGCATCAATACTCTTGGAAAAAGTATGACTCCAATTATTCTTCCCCTAGCTATGGATAAATAGTAGGGCAGGCTGTGCTCTTTAACCTTGTTTGTTTGTGTTTTATGGCATATGAACCTTTGTAGGTTATTTAATACCAAATCCATTTTATACAAATAAACAGTTCTATTTCAAACAATTCAGCTTAGCATAGTTACACAGATTAATTGTCAAAAAAACTTTCTATTTCAAGTTATTCAGTTTAATCAAACAGTTCTGATTCAAACAATTCAATTTAGCATAAGTACAGTTTTTGTTCACACACAGTTAAATGTCAAACTAGTTCTATTTCAAACAATTCAGTTTAGTATACAAAAACGGTTCCATTTCAAACAATAAGTACACAGTTTAATTGTCAAAACAACTCTATTTTAAGCAATTCACTTTAGCAGTATACAGTTTTTTTTCCATTTGACCCATAGATAGGACCCTATCAGGAGCTACCACTCGGAGCCAGAGTGGACCTGGAAGTGATGGCAATAAAGGGGTACTCTGTATTCCCAAAGATATCCAGCATTGCTGCAACCTCACCATCAGATTTAGTGTCATATCCAGGACACTTGTTGGAGTGGAAGGGAGTCTTCTCCCTCTGCAGAGAAGCAGTTGGTGTATTCTACAATCCCAACTTTAACCTTGGTATAATAACCAGTCTAAGAACAAATTCTAAATTCAAACCAGTTGTGGACCTGGAGAGGGATGGGTTGTCAGGCTATTCCTACTTAAGACTTGCTACATGGGTAGCACACCCACAATGAAATCATGTTATAAAACAAGTTTTCGTTCTTCTACAATGAATTATACATAGACTCAGAAGGAGAGTGGATCCATTATCGCTATGTACGTCAGTGTTTGTAAACCAAACTTTTTTTTTTGTTTTTTTATGCAGAGAGAATGTCAGTCATGTCCCTGATCTGTCACTTGTTGCTCATGCATATCTCTACTGAGCTTTTTATAGCTTCCCTTGCAAGATGCTCTTCAAATGATGAAGGAAAAAATAAACACTAATATCTATAATTATTCTTACAGCTTTCGCCACTGAACTGCACAGACCTAAATTTTACATGTCCTTGCTGGCTTCTAAATCGTTCATTTTGCTACTTCCCTCCAAAACCAAAGCTTTTTTCTTTTATATGACAAGAACAATGAACGAGAGAAAAATTCACAAAATTTTCTTTGAGAGTGTTACATTCTATCTAGTATGTTAAAAAAAGAAAGAAAAAAGAGATTAAAAATTACTTAATAAAAATATAAACTTTTTTGGTAATTTTTAATGGCAATTCATAATGATATTGGTGCTTCGGTTTAGAAAGGAGTGAAGAATTTTAATCAGTATTTCATAGTTAACAGAAGTCCATGATGATATTGATGCTTCTGTTTACGAAAGAGTTAAGGATTTTAATTAGCAATTCATAGTTAACAGTTGTCCCTGATGATATTGATACTTCTGTTTAAGGAGTGAAAGATTCTAATTAAGTTAGAGGAGTAGCCATGGCATAGCGACTAACATACTAGACTACAACATTGTAATAAGTGAGTTCCCACTTCAGTCACGCTACTATGTTCACTTTCAAACTAAAACCCTTGGGGAAAGTATGACCCTCCCCCTTATATTCCCCCAGCTATTGGGTAAATAGTACCACTTCTGTTCTTCTACAATAATGGCTTTGACATTGAATAATCCATAAAGGTTGATATGCCATTAAACGAAGAAACCAAAACTGACATCTAATTAGTATTTCATATTTTTTAAATGATTCTGTAATCAAGATAAAGCTGACAAAGAGATGACTGTCTACATTTAAGCTATTAAATTCTACATCCAGTTTTGCAAATCATTCATTGCACAATCCAATGAATTAGTGCATTAAAGGTTAATTATATAAATTAATGTTACCTCGTTATACAAATCAATGTTGCATATTTTATACGCACCAGTTTTAATATTGTTATTTTTTTCTTTCCATTTTTCTTAAAGGCTGATTCAACAACTATTAAGCTCAAATTTTGTTATTTAGTGAATTTTGCTTAGTCTGGTACACAGGCCGGAGGTTACTAACAGTTATGATTCTCAAATGGGGGAGAGGTTAGCCCTAGTTGGTGCCTAGAAGGATATCTGGAGGTGAACATCAAGCAGTGAAACAATTCTTACTTCTATTTCTCAGAATTTATTGGATTTTCAGTTTTAAAGCAAAAGAAAAAAACAAACAAAAGTAGTACAATAGACTTAATACAGAATAGTTTGGTTTGGTCTAGTTTCTTTGTTTAATGGCATATTAAAATTTGTGGGCTATTTAATGTCAGGACCATCCTTGTAAAAGAACAGTCATAGTACTATTTAACTCATAGTTAGGGGAATAAGGGGTTCATGCCTTTCCCAAGGTATCGGTCTGAAAGTGAGTGTAATAATGCAACGGGAGTTTGAACTTGCTTACTACGATGTTGCAATCCCACCACATTAGCAACTACAACACAGGAACTCTCTCTTATTATATAATAGAAGTGGCAGACACAGACACAGACATAAGGTGTGATGGGTGAATTGTTGCCATTTTAAATTATGTGCTTTGTTTGTTTCAGATTTTGTTTACAGTGCAGTAAACTAGTCATTTGGGCAGTGTCTGTGGGGAAAGTAGTTTCATGATACAATTCACTCCTTTAGGAATTTAGAAATGGTGTGCTGTACTGCATGGCATTCCTGACAGCAGCTCCAATACAAAGATTTCAGAGTGCTTGGATATCAATCTGCAGATAGATTCATATTTATAATATTGAAAACTAAAAATCCAGTTCATATCATAGTACTTGAGATGGTTTCTAGCAAAGGAGACATTATGCCTCTATTCATCTTCCCACATAGCCTCAGACTTAACATAGAGGCTTACATAAAGTGCCTAGTGGTGGTAGTGCTGCTAGGAATCAAGAGAATGACTGCTGGGAGACTTGATGTCTGGTGACTGGAATCTGTGCCATGGCACCCAAACAGGAAAACTTAGTGATAGTTGACAGAAAATTTCTGCAACTACATCACTCCAAATATCTGTCTGCCAAACTCCCCAGATTGCAATCTCCTTGATTACTATGTGTGTGGCATGGTTGAGCAAGAGACCAATAAAACTCCATGCAACAACAAAGATGAACTGAAGGCAAAGGTAATGGCAGCATTTACTAACTCAAACAAGGAGACCATTAGAAAGTCATCTAGGTTGAAGCCAATGGCAATTTCTTTGAGTAAATTTAACAAATAGTATTTCTAAGTATTTTCATGTAATTTTGTTAAAGATATCTGACAGTGTAATTTTCATTTTTGTGTAATTTAGATGACAGTTCACCCATCACATCCTTGATGTGTGTGTGTGTGTGTGTGTGTGTGAATGTATCAGCAGAACTTCAAAGTGAGGCATCACTAGAGTAAAGCTTATGAGGGCAAGCATTTAGACTATATGATCAGTAAAACAAAACAAAATGACAAATATCATTCTTTCTTGCAATAAAATTAAATTTTCATAGAATCTATGTTGTTTTGGTTTTTTTTATTTATGTTCCGAATCTGAGAGATCATTCTGTTGGATCCTGTATATTCATAATGATTAATAGTTCTAGTGTTATCGTATTTAATAAATCATAATACTTTGTATCTTCTTGGGAAGACGTGACCCTGGGAGGTGACCGTGTCCTCTGGAAAGAGTACGGATGTAACTTGCAAGACACATTTAGGTTATTTGGCCGCGCAATTACCATGACTAGTCGATTTGGCGTCACTTGTGTGTGATATGAACTGGTGGCTTAGTTGTAGAGTTTCGGCACTGCAATCTGTGGTCGCTGGTTCGATCTCCAGTGGTGGAGATTACAGTATACATTGCTGATGAGACCTAATAAGGTCGAAACAACTGCCAGTGTACCCGTATGTCATGTCTAGGTATTCGGCGGATTTTCTGGTCATGGTAATTCAATTCACAATATTAATTCTTCTACTTAAAAAATGAAAATATGTACATCTACTTTGTATTTGTTGCATTATTTATTAGCATATTTAATATATCATAATTATTATTAGTAGTAGTTGTTGGCCAACAATAGTTGAAGACAACCCAAAGGCTCCTTTTTCAATAGCTACTACACTGAAGTGTAGGGGAGGGTGCTACACCTTTCCCTGGATTGCTCCAAAAATGAATGTAATAGTGAGTTCAAACTTCAGTCACACTACATCGCAGTCTAGCATATTAACTACTACACCATGGAGATTCTACACCAGTATTAGATAGGAATACTTGATATATATCTGTGTACAAAAATCTCTTAAGAAACTACAAAATTGTAAATATAAAATGTACAATGAAGGCAGGTCCCTAATCTCTAGGCATTAAATAACCCTAGACAGTTTGACATGCCATTAAAATTAATCCTTTTACCCATCAATTGTGTTGTCATTGAATATAAATTATTTATGTAATCTTCTACAATACGTAAAATCAGTAAGTAAAGTTGACGACCTTAGTTGAGGGTGACCCGAAGGCTCCCTTTTCAATAGTCACTAGACTGAGGTGTAGGAGAGGGTGCTACTTCATTCTCTGGATTGCTCCACTTTACTCTTGATCCTTACCTTATGATGCTGAGTGTTAAGCAAGGCTGCATCAAGTAACATTTTTTTTTGAGTCTTTGGTATGACTCAACCTAGGATTGAACCCCGCTCTCCTAGACCATTGGTGAACAAAATATGAATATCAAAATATCATGACTATCTTTACAAGTTTAATTAATTCCTTATCCAATGCATAAAAAAAATACTGATAGATAAGGTGGGGTAGTCTCAGTGGTGTGATGCCTAATGTGATGAATTGTGGGCTTCAAGTAAGCAAGTTTAAACTTCAGTTGTGCTATTATATTCATTTTCAGACAAATACCCTGGGAAAAGGGGATAAAGCCCCTTGTTCCTTTCCCTGAGCTATGGGCTAAATAGTACCATTAATTTTCTTCTACAAAAGATGGATTTGGTATTAAATAATAAACAAAGATTCCAAACCAAACTGATAGATAAAGTTACAGATAGCATTTAGCAATTATTTTTTTTTTTTACAGATAAAGTTTCACAGAAAGCACCTCTGCCCACCAATCATTTTCATACTAATTCTTTTATCTTTAAATTTTTTAGTGTTTTAATAAGCAAAGATCATATTTACATTTCACTGCCTATGATGTCTAAGCTGGCTATGTTACAACCACCTGCTGCCCTGAATCAAAAGCAAGTGTTTATTGCACAAAATAATGCTACTAAGTAATACATAGAAGTAAAAATAAAATATTTTTTGGCTTCATCATATACTATGAGATTTACAAGTTCCTTTAAGTGAGTTTGTAATATTTCATATTGAAATGATTAGATGCCCAGGCATTTTTTTAAAAAGAAAAGTGGGACAGTGAGGAGGAAGTTTCTCAAACTCAAAAAAATGTAAAAAATATGAAACAGACAAAAAAAAAGTAACAATGAATGACCACTTGAGAATAACAAGTTAGCAGCAATCTGATGCCTGTGTGTCAGACTAAGTAAAGTTTAGTAAAATCTAAAAACAGTAATGGTAATTCAGTTTCCTATGAAGAGCTACGATTGCCCAAGATCTGAAAGGTCATGGTGCTTTCTATCCTGCCTTTAAAAACAGAATCCTCATCTACTTAACCAATAAAGAAATTATTTTCTGTAAAGGAAAATGCTTCTTTCCAAGTTACACAGGTCAGATAAACAAAAAAAAAACAGAAGATTATACCATAGATAGGGATGCTTAGTGCAATGGTTAACCTCATAGAAAATGGAACTGGCAGCCCAAGTTCAAATCTTGGATAAGGCTGTTTGTTTCATTTTGTGCTACTACCCTTGAGAAAGGCATGAATACATCTGTTATCACCCCAGCTCTGGGTAAATATGAGGATCGAGTGAAAAGTTCAAAGACTGACAATGACACTTGTTTGGAATGTGACCAAATGAAATTTATTTCTAAACAGTCTCCCTTGTGGTCCAAATGCGTCTTCTCTTGGTGTTGCAGTACTTGGATCCCATTGGTCAAAAAAGTCATCAACAGCAGATATGATGTCATCATATGAACTTTTTCACCAGTGAACTTTTTAGCCCACCCTAGTACTAGGGCAGACTGAGTTCTTTAGCATTGCTTAGGCAACCAGTCTAAGAGAAGGAAAAATCTGAATTTAAACCAGTTTTACTCTACTTGAAAAAATCGACTTTGTGTCACATCCTGCCTGTGGTGGAGAGATTGGGTAAATAGAAATTATCGATATGTGTTGGCTTGAAGTTTTCGTTATCTACAGGAATTTCAAATATTTACAAGCATAAAATGACAATGCATAAAGAGGATTAACTAAAAGATAAAAAAAAAAAATCAACTAGAGTAATTTTTACTTCATGTCCCAGTTTATTGGTTGGGGAAATAATTTGTGAAACCTATGAGTAAAATTATCTTAAATTTCATTTTAGGAAAAAATAAAAGCTAGTTTTGAAGTTTCACTAGGGCGATTCAAATGTTTTGCAACATTTTGGTACATGTTACATATACACACAGCACATACTTGGTCTTTCCTCCTTATCCCCCAAAAAAGAGATGGAAAAAACAGAACCAGATGGAGGGGGAGTCTCCATGTGGCTAATGTGCTAGATTGTGACATTTTAATAAGCAAGTTATGTTTACTTTCAGATTAATATGCCCAGAAAAGGTATAAACCCCTTTGTTCTTCTAGCTATGGGTTAAATAGCACTACTACTGTCCTCCTACAGGGATTGCCTTAAATAACCCATGAAATTTGATATGCCATTAAAAACAAAGGAATGCTAAACAATATGACAGATCAACGACAACCAGCCAAAAGAAAAGGACTTTTTTTACATTATAGAATATATTACATTACATTTACATTAGAGAATATATTATACCTTTCACTGTTCATAATAAATGTTGAATGGTTTACAGTATATTACACCTGTGTCATCTTATGTTTAATTGCGCATATACTATGATGAGTCCAAAGTTTATATATATATATATATATATATATATATATATATATATATATATATATATATAGGTAATTTAATGAATATGATAGAACTAGGATTAATATATAAAAGTTAAAGCATTTTTCTCCTCAAAAAGACCTCCCCCACGCAAAAAAAAAAAAAAAAACAATTTACAAAATTTGCCCTTCTATACTGACAAATTTTTAAAAAACCCTCCTCTTCCTCCCCCCACAACAAAAATTTAAATAATTCAATCAGTCTGGTTACCTATCATCCCACCATTCTTTCAGGAGTGGGGGATCATTCTACATTGAATTAAAATATGAAAGTGTCCCCTGAACCTTATAAAAATCCCCCCACTACCACAAAAAAAATTTGAGGTATGTTTTGCCACATTCTCGTCTGTATTATTTTGCAGTGTGACTGAAGCAGTTCAAGTTGTAGAAAGGTACCAACTGTGGTTAGTAGTATGGTAGTTGGTGTGCTAACATGTTGAGCATTGCTTCACTGTGTGTGATTTGAAAATTGCACAGATAAATGAGTAAACTAGTCTAATTCAGGAGTTTATGCTTCACAAGTTTGAACTGAGCCATAACACTGCAAAAACAACCAAAAACATTTTGTTTTATGAAAAGTGAATAAGCAGTTGACTACAGTACAGTAATAGCATGGTTGAAGAAATCTAGCTCAAGTTGAAAGAAACTCAATGATTAGGCAAGGTCAATTAGGCCTAAAACTGGAGATTCCAAGGTTGTGGTCCAATGTAATATACTACAATTGAATCTTGAAAAACAACAAGTAACACACACACACACACATACAATAAATATATATATATATATATATATATATATATATATATATATAAAATCTCATATTTTTATTCTTCGACAGTGATGCCTGTGTGGAGCAGAAGAGCAGTCGGAGCGAGTTTGCACACACAAAGGAACTGCTGTGAGTCAGAACAGCCAGCAGAAACTAGACTTTAGCCCCAATTCTAGACCTTATATAGTCTTAAAACTCCCATGCAACCAACATGGCTACACCTCTTCACCTACGTAATTATTGTTTTTCATTGGCCATGGTTTACACCCACGCAATGCTTGTTCTTCATTGGTCACGGCTTACACCCACTCATTTTTTATACCTCGGATATCATGCCCATGCATTGCTTGTTTTCCATTGGTCACGGCTTACCACCACATATTTTTTATGCCTCAGGTATCATGCTCACGTATTTCTGTTTTTCCGGTAGTCACTTTGTTGGTTTGATCTACAACCGGATGTATCTGTCATGTTCATCTGCTAGGTTCACCACCAGTCAAGGCAATATTACACCAAGCCATCGAGGTAATTCTGGCAAGAACCACTCAGAGAGTATCAGGTGATCTTGGCAGCTCAATTCAGTATGGTTTGTCAGCTTCATGACCTTGGGAAAAACATCAGGAGTTGGCAAATTATGCCTCATGCTACCAAAATATTGCAAAACTTTTGACTCACCCTAATATTACATTTTGTAATAAGTTGAAGAAAGAAAATAAATTCAGGAAGCATCAAATGTACTTTTTTTTTTTTGGTAAGTGAGCTTTACTCTAAAACTTAAAGTACACATCTGACTCCATGATATAACAACAAAAACATTATCATTTCATTTCAGCTGTTAAAACATAAAGGGAGAAAGTAAAGCTAATGTCCATAAAGATGTATAAAAAAATATATTTATTTTTTTTACACACCTTGGCTCTGAAGCTTATTTCATGTATGTATTCAAAGACTATGACTACTTTATAATTATTTATATTATACATATATCATTATTATCTATATCATACATATATCATAATTACTACCTGGGAGAGTCCCTGTATTGTAGTGGCTATTGTGCTGAACTGCAACTTGAGAGTAAATAAGTTCAAACTCCAGTCATGCTATTATGTTAACTTTTGGTTGGTTGGTTGGGTTTTATATCATATCAACCTTTGTAGGTTATTTAATGCCAAATCCATTTTTATGTAAATAATCAGTTCTATCTAAAATAAGTCAGTTTCACATGAGTACACAGTTTAATTGTGAAAAACATTTCATTTTCAAACTATTCAGTTTATTCAAACAGTTATATGTAACAATTCAGTTTAGTGTAAATACAGTTTCAATGTCAAAAAACAATTTTATTTCAAATAATTCAGTTTAGCATAAGCATGCAGTTTAAATGTAAGTACAGTTCAATTGTCAAAAACATTTCTATTTCAAGCAATTCAGTTTAGTATAAGTATGCCATTAGTTTTATTTAACCCATAGATAGGGCCCTATCAGGTGTTACCACACTGGGCCAGAGTGGACCTGGGAGCGATGGAAATGAAGGGGTACTCCGCATTCCCCAAAGTTCCAGCATTGCTGGAACCTCACCATCAGATTGTTTAGTGTCATATTCAGGACACTCACTGGGGGGGGGTCTTACCTGTCTGCAGAGTAGCAGTCGGTGTATTCTACACCCCTAGCCAACTGGGCAAGTTAACTTTTGGAGTAATACCTCTGGGAAAGAGAATGAACCCTCTTATGCCCCCTGCTAAGGGTTAAATAATACCACTGTTGTTCTTCTACAAGGATGACTTCTGCTTAGTTTGATTTTATGGCATATCAACCATTGTTGGTTATTTAATGCTAAATCCAGTTTTTGCATATATACTAAATATACAATTTGTAAATACATTTTTTTAGATACATACAGTAAAAGGATCAAACAGTTCTATTTCTAAAAAAACAATTTAGCATAAGTCAACAAAGTTAAATGGTTACAAGTATTGTTATCTATCACTAACAATTCAATTAAACATCAGTCATTTGTTTACTCAGTTAAATGATCAAACAGTTCTATTTCAAATGATTCAATTTAGCATGTTTGTACTCAGTTTAAATATCAAACAGTTCTATTTGAACCATAGATAGGACTCTATTAAATGCTATCACTCTGGGTCAGAGTGAACTTGGGAGCAATAGCAATGAAGGGTACTTCATATTCCCCAAAGCACCAGCATTACTAAAGCCTAACCATCAGATTGTTTAATGTAATATCTAGTAGACTCATTGTGGAGGGGGGTTCATACCTCTCTGTAGAGATGCAGCTATTATATTCTACAGCCTCAGCCGACTGGGATAACAAGGATGACTTTGGCATTAAATAACCCACAAAGATTGATATGCCATTAAACAAATAAATCAAATCAAAACTACTTCTGGTAAAAATTATAGAATTAACACACTTGGATGATGTTCACTTAAGGTTTTTTTTATTTAGCAATATATATATATATTTCTTTTTTGGGTTCTATACAGTTGCATAGTAGAGCCTTGTATATCTTGTATCCAAAATTGAGAACGTCCTTAGGAAGAACCAAAATGGCTTCCAGAGGAACAGATCCACAACATTACAAATTTTGACTATTTGTCGAATTCTTGAAGGTGTACGTGCAAAAAACCTAGAGCCAACAACATTATTTATCGACTTCACCAAGGCCTTTGACTCTATACACAGAGGAAAGATGGAGCAAATCCTACTTGCCTACGGCCCACCAAGAGAAACTGTTGCAGCCGTAATGATGCTATATAGAAACACAAAAGTAAAAGTCCATCCCCCGGATGGAGAGACAGACTACTTTGACATTGTAGCAGGTGTACTGCAAGGAGACACATTAGCCCCATACCTCTTTATCATCTGTCTAAACTATGTGCTTAGGACACCTATTGATAAAATGAAAGAAAACGGTTTCAAGCTAACAAAGGAAAGAAGCAGAAGGTACCCTGCACAAACAATTACGGACGCGGACTATGCCAATGACATAGCACTTCTAGCAAATGCACCCACCCAAGCCGAAACCCTGCTACATAATCTGGAATGAGCAGCCGCTACGGGCATTGGCCTCCATGTCAATGCACACAAGACGAAATATATTTGCTTAATTCAAAAAGGCGACATCTCCACACTAAATTGTAGCTCTCCAAAACTAGTAGACAAGTTCACCTACCAAGGAAGCAGTGTCTCATCAACCGAGACAGACATCAACACGTGACTAACAAAGGCATGGACAGCTATTGATAGGCTAACAGTCATGTGGAAGTCAGTTTCTTCCAAGCAGCAGTTGTATTGATACTGCTGTATGGATGCACTACATGGATGCTAACTAAATGTATGGAGAAAAAGCTTGGCAGCAACTACAAAGAATGCTGCAAGCAATATTGAACAAGCCCTAGAGACAGCACTCCACAAAGCAGCAGCTGTACAGCCACTAACCACTCATCATGAAAATCATCCAAGTTAGTCGAACCAGACATGCAGGACACTGCTGGAGAAGTAAGGATGAACACATAAGTGATGTACTGCTGTGGACCCCTTCACATGGACAAGCAAAGGCAGGACGACCAGCTAGAACCTACATACAGCAGCTCTGTGCTGATACAGGATGAAGACCTGCCAGAAGCAATGGATGATAGAGAAGGGTGGCGAGAAAGGGTCAGGGATATCCATGCTGATGGCGTGACATGATTATATATATATATATATATATATATATATATATATATATATATATATATAAATCTTTCTTATTAAGTAGATAAACTAATAACAGATAAGATACAAAACATCTTTTCTTTAATAGCTAAACATTCTAGTTTCATATCTTGTAATTCTTAAAACAAATATCAGCAGAAGCCTAGATATGCAAATCAGTCTACAGTAAAAAAAAAAAAAAAAAAATTTGTTCTTGGAGACCTCAACAAATAGTTGAGGATGCCTAACTGAAAGGAAACATGGCCTTAGCAAAAGAACTGTCAATTGAAACAATGCAAAGGATAGTAAAATAAGGCGGCAATCCACTGTGAAGTCTGATGAAAGATGTTGATTTTTTTGTTAATTACGTACAAAATTTGATGCAAATCTGAAAAAAAAAATGGAGAGGTTCAAATAGGAAAATATCTTCTTAGCCCATGAAAGACATCAAATACTTGTCTCTCTCTCTCTCATATATATATGAGAGAGAGAGAGAAGTAGCAATTTTTTTGCTGAAGTTCAGGAATCCAATCTGTTATCACCAACACTTACTTGATAATCAAGAAATTTTGAAACCTAAAATTGTGACTTGGGGGATTAAAAAAAAAAAAAAAAAAAAAAAATATATATATATATATATATATATATATATATATATATATATATATATATAGAGAGAGAGAGAGAGAGAGAGAGAGAGAGACACACACACACACGCATATACCTACATACATACATACATACATAAAAGTTGTGAGTTGGATGATTTTTTGATAATATATACAAACACATTATTAGCAAGTGTCCATTGCTTTTTAATGCACAAAACTGATGATGCTATTTTTTTTAGTTTTCATTATCCATGTGATGAAATCTTACTTGAATTTATGAGTGTCTAACTGACATATAGATGGAAAAAGAAAATAAAAAGCTTAACTTGATATTACCTTTAATGGCAAAAGTATATATTCAAAATGAAAAGTTCTCATTCTATGACTGACAACACTCTAGTGAACAGACAATGAAATAACCATTTTGTCTATTGATTTAAACACATGCATGCAATGATATCCCTTCCACTTAAAATTAACAAAGAAATTCATTCAATATTACTCTACAGCTTCATTCAATAGAAGAATGAAAATGTGCTTCTTTTTACTCACCCCATTAAATTCACTGTTATCCGAGAGGGAAAATAAAGATCCATTGGAGGTGACTGTAGGATCTCGGATACTCTGTTCATCTTCATCTAAAATAAAAAAGAAAAAGAAACAAAAAATGTAAAAGTAAATGAAGTTTGTTAGTTTTAAAGCATGTTAACCCTTGTTGAGTTAAGTTTAATAATTATGGTCTCTCCAACTATATATGAAGGTGGGCTGAAAAGTTTATAGAAACCAGATTTATCTGCTAACACGTAATTATAAAACATTACATCACCATAATACACTACAGCCCAGCCAATCAAAATAGAATCAAATTGCTTATGTTCTACCTGCGAAATTTTAAATATTCTAAAACACTAAAAAGGAAAAGATTTTTTCTGTTTGCTCTCAACATATATATAATGATGCCATACCTATTGTTGATGACTTTTGATGAATAGGATCATAAATGGAAGAAAAGTATGAACCGCAAGAAGGACGATGTTGAAAAATAAACCTCATTTGGTTACATCCCAAGAGTGTATCTTGGTTAGCCTATGAGCTTTTCAGCTGTACAGAGTGTCGCAATATAGATGGGACCCATGTAACTGTTAATAACTCTACTAATAATAATAATATAGGGTGTCTCAATATACATGGGACCCATGTAACTGCTAATAACTACTAATAATAATATAGGGTGTCTCAATATATATGGGACTCATGTGACTGCTAATAACTCTACTACTAATAATATAGGGTGTCTCAATATATATGGGACTCATGTGACTGCTAATAACTACTAATAATAATATAGGGTGTCTCAATATATATGGGATCCATATAACTGTTAATAACTCTACTACTAATGTTGTATTCTTTGTTGTTTAGATTTGGAAATAATATATTATAACAACTATTAATCCTTGATCACAATGCCTTGGACAAGAGAGGAAAAAATATTTTGTGTCACTAGTTATTTGGAGACAAAATCATTCCAAACCGTACAAGCAAAATTTTGCACTCAGTTTAACTTAAACATTTCTACCCAGAAAAGCCAAATTTATTGTTGTGTACACAAATTTCAAGCCACAGGGACAGTAAACAACCTCAATAATAAGGCAGAAAATCCCAGATCTGGCAGGAAGTTGATTGTAAGATGTCCTGACAATGTGGGTGTGGTGAGAGATTCTTTCAGAGGGAGCCTGAAGATATTCCCCAAGAACTTGGTCTTTCACATGCACTGTAACATAAAGTCAATCAATTTCTGCCCTTGCCATCTGTCTAAACCTTTCTAAATATGATATGATTGCTTTTTAAGACTCAGATGAAAGATGACTTGATGCAATAGAAATTATCATATTAATAGTTGCATCTATTTTGAGATACCCTGTATGCTACAAAATGTATCTTCACAATCATTTTAAACAGTTAAACACTTCATACATAGACAAAAGGTCTATGTTTTAAGAACCAATGTATTAATGTAATTAACAATCATTTTAAACAGGTAATAACTTGACTTTTAGTTGCAAAATCAATATCTTATGAGCCAATGACTTCATATAGTGAACATACTTTTTAAACAAGTAAATGCTTATTGCTCTAATGCCAATTCATCTGTGACTATAGTCAAATTTCATTTCATGTTCTTTATATTTTCCTAATGATAGTTTATGTGACTATAGTAAAATTCAGGGTGTGTCCTCATGGTGTAATGGTTAAAGCGATGGACTGCGGAATCGTAGTACGCGAGTTTGTACTCCAGTCGTGCTATTACATTCACTTTCGGGCAAATACCCTTGGGAAAGGTATAAACCCCCTTATCCTCCCAGCTATGGGTTAAATAGTACCACTACTGTTCTTCTAGGAGAATGAGTTTGGCATTAAATAACCTAAAAAGAGTTGATATGCCATTAAACAAAGAAACTATAGTAAAATTCCATAGAATTTTCTTAATATTGCTCTAATGCAAGTTCATGGCTTTTCCATAATTCATTGTGATTTAAAGGTTTTAAATTATCATTTTTTTAAGACAGTGTTTCGTTTTGTTTATTTTTGGGATGTCTCCAGGTAATTGTGGCAATCAAAGAGTTAATATAATTTTTAGAAATTTAGATTCTAGGTAAGAGATGCTGGTCAAATGTTTATGGATTTTGCAGAGTACACGCAAGCCAATTGGAGTTTGTCATGAAGCATAGTTTAGTTTTGTGATAAGGTCATAAGTATGAGAAATACGTAGAGTATCTCATTAGTAATGATCTTCAAGACCAGTTTGCTAACCATTACACCACAGTGAGGTGCCCATATAAAGCAGTTTGTGTATAGAATTTTGCCAGTTATTTTTATGAAGTGTCTTTTGTGAGCCAGTATGCAAAACAGTAGACAAGCTGAAGGACTGCAGTCTTGGATTCTTATGTCAGTTAATTTTTTTTTTTCAATTCATATTCCTCAAAATTTTCACAAGCACACTGTATATTTTTAATCCTCCTTTTTACAGACATCTCAATTTTTTTTTTTTTACTAAAACTTCTGAATTTCTAATGGGAAAAAACAAAAAGGCAGAAAGAAAAACTTACCAATAATCTTGACTTTTGGTGTGATGAGGGAGCAGCTACTGTTAATGCTAATTCCATCTGACAAAGACACCTTTAAAAATAAAATCAAAAATAAAAATAAAAAACCCCAAAGAAATAGAGATCAAACTTGATTCTAAGCATTTGGGGATATAAGGGAGGTACAGCTTGCAGTAATAGTATAAAAATGGATATCATTAGGTATTATCTATTATCAAACTCCAGAGCATTAAAACTTTGTAACCATAAATAAAAATTATAAAATCTCTCTAACTAAAAAGAAAATTGTATAAATGAATTTATTCTTGGATTGATATTTATTGTGAATTTATTTTTGGACTGCTATATATTCAGATTTTAAGTGCATTTAGCACAATTGTTATCATCGTAAGAATTGAAATTGGTGACTAGAGTATAAATCCTGGATGAAACTATGTTTCACTTCCTTCTAATGCCCTTGTAAAAGGCATGAACCTATGTCTTCTCTCTCCAGCTATGACTAAATAGTAGAACAGACTGAGTTCTTCAGCCTTGGTAAGACAATAAATCTAGAGAAAGGGTTTAGTTACTTAGTTTAATGGCATGTCAGTCTTGATGAGTTATCTAATACCAAAACCATCCCTGTAGAGGAACAGTAGGGGTATTTTTTAACCTATAACAAGGGGAATAGGGGAGTTCATACCTTTCAAAAGCATAATAGTCGGAAAGTGAACACAACTGGAGTTTGAACTCACTATGATGTTGCAGTCTAGTATGTTAGCCTCTACACCATGGTGACTCCCACTGATTTAAGAGAAAGAAAATTCTAAATTCAAATCAGCTGTACTCCACTTAAAAATGACCTCATGTTGCATCCTTCTCATGGTAGAGGATTGGTTTGGTTTGGTTTGGTTTCTTTGTTTAATGGCATACCAACCTTTGTAGTTTATTTAATGCCAAAGTCATTCTCCTAGAAGAACAGTCGTGGTACTATTTAACCCATAGCTGGGAGGATAAGGGGGTTCATACCTTTCCCAAGGGTATTTGCCCAAAAGTGAACGTAATAGCGCGACTGGAGTATGAACTCGCTTACTACAATTCCGCAGTTCATCGCTTTAACCATTACACCATGAGGACACTGCCCTGGTAGAGGGTTGGGTAAATACATACATTTAGTATAAAAGGTGTGTTCAAAATGTATAAAGACTTAAGCTGTATTTACCGAGACAGAATTGAATAAGGAATGAAACATTCATTTTCTTCAAAATGGTCCCCTTTGGTATTCAATGCATTTATTCCAGTGAGTTTTCTATAAATCAAAGAAGATTTGAAACACCTCTTTTGCTTGTGGAGGAGAAATTGAAAAAATACATACATATTCAGATTTTAGTTTCAATGCTGTAGAGTTTGGTGATAAATGATAACCAATAATATCTGTTTTAGTTGGATAATTTTCAATTTTGGTTCAGAAGAAAATTAATTTAATGATAAAAGGATTGTTAGATTTGTACTTATTTATTGGTAATCATCATCATCATAGCATACCAATAACACAGGTCCTCTTGACTTTCTTATCATTAGACATTGTGCCTAGTAAGTCCTCTAGATGGCATCAAGTGTCCATAGAAAGCTGATGAATGTAAGTTTTTAGTTTAGTTTTATGGCATATCAACCATTGCAGGTTATTTAATGCCAAATCTGGTTTATTCATATTAGATATATATGATCTGTCAACAAAGTTGAATAGTTCCAAGTATTGCTATGTATCACTAACAATTCAAACTAACATCAGTCATTTGTTTGCACACAGTTTAAATGTCAAACAGTTCTATTTAACCCATAGATAGGACCCTTTCAGGTGCTACCATTCTGGGCCAGAGTGGATCTGGGAGCAATGGCAATGAAAGGGTACTCTGCATTCTCCAAACTTCCAGCATCACTGGAACCTCATCATCAGATTTTTTAATGTCATATACAGGACACTCATTGTGGGGAGGGGACTTACTCCTCTACAGGGATGCAGTCATATTCTACAATCACAACCGACTAAGTTTTTGCTGGTGGCTCAACACTGGTGGGTCCATATGTACGAGTTCATAGGAGAATTATGAGTTCATCCTTACTTCATCAGCAATGCCAAGCATGTCTTGCTCATCTTATTTGGATAGTTTCTGAGATGAGGGATAAGTAGCTGCACAATTGCTATTTTGTAGGATGCTGCTTCCAGGATTTGTTTAAAACAACACACAACATCCTTGTATAGTTCCCCTCTATCTTGTCCAAGTGGTGCAATCATACTCAGTTTAAATGTCAAACAGACCCATAAATAGGACCCTATCAGGTGCTACAACTCTAATCCAGAGTGGACCTGGGAGCAATGGCAATGAAGGAGTACTCCAGATTCCCCCAAAGTTCCTGCATTACTGGAACCTCACCAGCAGATTTTTTAATGTCATATCTATGACACGACACGACACAATAGAGATGCAGTCGGTCTATTCTGCAGTCCTAGCCGACTGGGCTTCGTCAGATAGTAATTGAGCTACTAATAGTATGCTGAAAGTGAGGCATGCATTGAACCAGTGGTTGTAAAACACTGATTCAAGCCTACTCATTGTCTCAATAAACATCCAGTCATCAATCAACAAAAAACAAATTTCCAATGTATACCTGCTGAAGAGAATAGAAGCAAGAGTGATAACCTAGTTTTCGTTCAACATGTTGTATCCCCTTGCCAGGCCTTGGTACTACTAGTGAGCAGTAGGTATCAGCAGTAGTCATAGTAAAAGCAAAGTGTGAGTGTGTGGAGTGGAGGGGGGGGTTGGAGGCAAACAAAAACAATATTAAGAATGGTGGGTTTGTTTGTGCGTTAGTGGCATCACTGCAGGCTTTCTGCCAATTCCACGTTTTGCCGTTTCTGCTGAAAGCAGCTAATGTCTTTGGAGTTCATAGATAAAAGAGTAATGCCACTAGGCCTAAGAAAACATCCACCATTCTTTGAAAAAGTAGGTGCTGGATCTGCCAAAATAATAGAAAAATATCTGTGACAAATGGTGTTCGTTCCTCTTTGTTTTTGCATGTGTCAGCCTTTAGACATCTCAATTCTTTTTTTAAACTATCATCACAGGAATTCCTTTTTGAAAGATATTCCGTTCAATTTGCAGGGAATATTTAGAACAATACCCTTATTTATTTTTAAATCATGAACTTTTACAGTGGTCTTTACAATGCATAAAAATCATAGCACATAGCAAGTTTGTCTATGAGTTAAAAAGTAGGACAGCATAAGTTTTTCTAAGTTCTCACACATATTCATCCTGTTAGTATAATAAACTCTAAAGTAGAAAAAGAATTAGGAAATTAATTCTGGTAGTTGCTTATCCAATTCATGGCCCTAACCTCAGAGAATTATCCAGAATCTTAGAGAATTAAATAATTGATTTTAATGGCATGTTAACCCATTTGGGGTTATTTTAATGCCTAGAGGTAAGGGAATCATATTCATGGTACATTTTTATTTACATTTTTTGTGTAATTGATCCTTAGATTTTTGTACAGTTATGTGATAACAAGTATTCCTATTGCAAATAACTTGCACCCTGCTGTATGGTTTCAAGTATTCCTATCTAATACTAATAATTTATACATGATTATGTGATTTCAAATAAATCAGTTGTACTCCACTTGAAAATGACCTTGTGTTGCATCCTTCTCATGGTAGAGGATTGGTTTGGTTTGGTTTGCTTTGCTTTCTTTGTTTAATGGCATATCAACCTTTGTAGATTATTTAATGCCAAAGCCATTCTCATAGAAGAACAGTCATGGTACTATTTAACCCATAGCTGGGAGGATAAGGGGATTCATACCTTTCCCAAGGGTATTTACCCGAAAGTGAATGTAATAGCGTGACTGGAGTATGAACTCAATTACTAAGATTCTGCAGTCCATTGTGTTAACCATTACACCATGAGGACACCCCCCTCATTAATTAATTTGGTAGAATTCATTTTAAGCACATCATTTCCAAGAAGTCCATGGTTTTTGTTTTTTTTAATTGTGACAATTATAGGTATTACTTCAAATTTATCTACTAACTCCAAAGAACCTTCAAAGTACCCTAAAGTTTTTATGACCAACCCATCAAATTGGCATAGTAGTATACTGCTCTTTTGTAAAGTGGGCTTTCCAGTATGTTCCCAGAAATTTTTTGGTATAAGTGTTACCTCATTTGCATGTCCAAATCAAAGTTGTTGATTTTAACCTTTAGTATAATGTCTTTTCTTTTGTTCAATTTTTCTACATTCTTGTTTTTGTTTTTTACTGAAAAAACTTCCATATTGGTTTTGTTTTCTTCAACTCTTTCTTTTTGAATTTGCATACTGCTTGAAAACAAATCCTTTTTAAGCAATTTATACAAGTTTTCCCAAATGCTGGACGTTTTTCCTTTTTTATTTTATGTTCACGTCCACAATATGAACATTATTTTAATCTTTCTTAACATGTAAGTATCAGCGAATATTTGTTTACTGGATTGACTTTTATAATGGTTGTATTTCTGTATTAATTCTTGTTGCTGTATAAAGTCAATGCAGGTATTTAAAGACATATTTCCTATTTGTAGTTGTTCTATTATTTCATATCGGTGTGATGCATTGTACATACCTTCAATTAACCTTAATTGAATTAAGTCCTCTTCAATCATCTGTTCTTCTTGTTCAAGTTTTTCAAACTCGCAATATCTACTTGCATTTCGTAGACAGTGTAGATATTTTATGATTGGTTTGCATCCAGCTGTAGCCAAAAAGAAATCCATAATTTCGTTTTCTCTTCCCTTTTCCTTGTTGTCTTTTTGCTTTTTAGTTCTTGTACTCACAGCAAAACTTTGTAGCCACATAACGACAAAATCAGAATCCTCAAGAGACAATTGGTATCCTATTGGAGATGCCATTGTTGTGATGTGAAAGGTTAGCACTGGTTAGTGGCTAATCAAGCTTCACCCCAGCTGTTCTTAGTGAAAGATTTATGTAGGCTCTTTCTTACACTTATGCAAATTAGGCAGACTAATTTGCTAGTATCATTACAGTAACATTAAAAGACTGTATGAGATTAAAAGTCAACCAGACAAGTAGATACAGAGACTATGAAATCAACATTTGTTTTTTGTAGTTTCTGTATCTGTAAGACTCACTATAGTTGACTTTTAATCTCACACCATCTTTTAATACTAATCTTGCTTCCTTGAATAAATGTTAAAAGCTATCAGGATTTCCAATAAACATTTTTGTTTTTGTCCCTGGTTTTAATGTCATATCAACCTTTGTAGGTTATTTAATGCCAAAGCCATCCTCCAAAAAGAATAGTAGTGGCACTATTTAACCCATAGCTGGGAGGATAAGGGGGTTCATACCTTTCCCAAGGGTATTTGTCCGGAAAGTGAATGTGATAGCGCGACTGGAGTATGAACTCACTATGATTTCGCAGTCCATCACTTTCACTATTACACCACAAGGACACCCCCCCCCACTGTTTTTGTCCAAAGTAGTTAATGATTTTTAATTATTGTATCCCTCCTGGTATGTCTTTACCAAACCCTTCTGCCAGGGCCAGGATGTGACACAAGGTCAATTTTTAAGCAGAGTACAGTTGGTTTTGAATTCAGTTTTCTTTCTCCAAGACTGGTTACCTTACCAAAGCTAAAGAAACTAATTTGCCTTCCTATTTATGCATAATTGGGAAAAGAATTTATGGTTTTCCCAAGGGCATGAGTACAGAGTGACATGCAAACAGTCTTGTGCAAGATATGAACTTGAATCACCAATTTTATTTCCAGCAACAAGAATCATTATGCTAAATGTATTTCCTAGAATGTCAGAGGAAGGTTTATATGTTCAACAATTTTTTTAATATTCCATCATCTTTTTGTTAAAATAAAACAAATTGTAGCATTTAAAAAGTATGAATTGAAAGTGAAATATTTTCTGTTTCTTGGTGTATTTCAATAACTAAACCATTTAGTGCCAAAAATAAAATTTTAATATTTCAAATGCCTAACATTTATTTAAAAAAAAAAAAATCATAAATCAATAATTCTGCAGAGCTTCTTTATTTAAAAAGATTTTTTTTATTTAATTAGAAAAATTTTTTTTAAATCAATATTTTAAAAATTTTTTCTTGTTTAGTTTGTTTTTAAATTTTTAGTGGCAAATGAATTAAGATACGTACCCCATTGTAATCACTAGATTCAGATACTGCATATGGTGAGACGGAAGGTTCTCTGTTCAAGTGGTCTTCATCAGCTATAAATATCAAGTTCCAAAACAAATATATGGATATTATTGGCATAATATATTAAAAATATCATAAATCTAAAATATAATAAAAGTTCACATAGAGAATGGAGGTGCTGGTGTTTGTAAATTCCATGAAAACAATTTTAACATTACAAATAAATTAAGTGTATAAAATTCTTCAAAGCTGCAGCTATATCAGTACTATTGTATAGAGAAAAAACAAATCCAGGAAGCAGCACTCTACAAAACAGTAACAGTACAGCTGCTTACTTCCCATCTCCTAAACCATCCAAGTAAGGTGAGCAAAACATGCGGGGCATTGCTGGGGAGTAAGGATGAACTTATAAGCAATATAACTCCAATGGAATCCCACACATAAACACATAAATGTGGGCTGACCAGTAAAAACTTATTTCATCACTTCTGTATGGACACGGAATGCCATCTAGACGACTTGTCCAGAATAATGACTGATAGGGATGGATGGCGAGAGAGAGTCAAGGGAATATGTATTGTTGGCATGCCTTGAAGCTTCTATCTTATTCTACCCCTTATACTTCAAACTCAGAGAGATCCAGTCAGATATCAATAATAAAATACTAAAATGTAGAGACTATTTGAAGCGTATAATTAGAATGTTGAGATAGCTTTAAACAAAAATGTCTGAATCTTAAATCAAAGTTTAAATGCGTTTTGTGCTTTTATTTTGTCTGAATTTTCTGAGCTTGTGTACAGGGTACAAGAGCCATGGAACTAAGTGTTTCAATTAAGGAATATTGTTTGGGGATTAGGTTAAGTTTCTTTGTTTAATGGCATATCAACTTTCATGGGTTATTTAATGCCAAAGCCATCCTTCTTGAAGAACAGCAGTGGTACTATTTAACCCATAGCTAGGAGGGGGTTCATACCTTTTCCAAGGGTATTTGTCTAAAAGTGAACATAATAGCGCAACTGGAGGTCGAACTTACTACGATCCCAACATCCAGCGCTTTAACCATTACCCAACGAGGACACCCCCTCTGTTTGGGGATTAGTTTGGTTTGGTTTTATGGTATACTGTAGGTTATTCAATGCCAGATCCTGTTTATACATATATATAATAAAAAAAAAATTAAGTTCGTAATCATAGTCAAGGACGACCCAAAGATTCCCTTTTCAATAGCTACTACACTGATGAGTAGGGAAGGGTGCTACACCTTTCCTTGGATTGCTTCACTTTACCCTTGATATGTACCTTATAATGCTGAGTGTTAAGCAAGGAGATATCAAGTACCATTTTTTGAGTTTTTGGTATAACTCAACCTGGGATTGAACCCCGGTCTCCTGGGTCATTGGCAAACACTCTACCCAATAGGCTAATGAGCTCTTTTTTTTTTTGCACACAGGTAAATAGTTTCAAATATTATTATATAACAGTCACAATTTAATATCAGTCATTTGTTTGCACACAGTTTGTTCTAGTTGACCCATAGATAGGATCCTATCAGGTGTTATCACTCCGAGTCAGAGTGGATCTGGGAGCAATGGTAATGAAGGGGTACTTAATATTCCCCATATCTCCGAGGCTGGAGTCTCACCATCAGATTGTTTAATGCCATATATAGGACACTCATTGAGGGAGAGGGTCTTAGCCCTCTACAGAGATGCAGCTGGTGTATTCTACAGCCACAGCCAACTGGACTCTCGTTTTGTAACAATTCTATGTCATCATCATGTCATGCCGCTTGCACGGATATCCCTCACCCTCTCTCGCCACTTCTCTCTATCGTTCATCACCTCCAGCAGGTCTTCAGAACTACATTCTGTATCCTCACATAGCTGCTGTGTGTATGTTCGAGCTGGTTGTCCTGCTTTTGCTCAGCCATATGTGGGGGTCCATAGGAGTACATTACTTATGAGCTCGTCTCTGCTTCTCCAGCAGTGTCCTGCGTGTCTGGTTCATCTAACTTGGATAGTTTTCGTGATAGGAGGCAGGTGGCCGTATAATTGTGCTTTGTGGGGTGTTGCCACCAGGACTTGTTCAATATTGCTTGCAACATTTCTTGTGTAATTGCCGTCTAGCTTCTTCTCCAGCCGTTTTGTTAGCATCCAAGTGGTGCATCCATACAGCAGTATCGACACGACCACTGCCTGGAAGAAACTACATTTCATTTTATCGGTCAGGTTTGATTTCCATATACTATACTTGTATTTTTAAGAAAATAAAATAAAAACCTTAAATACAAGATAGGATTAAAAGTATAGGAACTGGAGTTTAAAAAATTTGAGTTTAAAGATATGTGTACTGCTTAGCAACTTGATATTTTCTGCGTTTCTTTCAATAGAATGGTAAGAAAGAGCTTTAAACAAAAATGGTTGCATCCTAAAGCAAAGTTTGAATGTTTTGAACTTTAATTTTTTTTTCTGAGTTCAGGTACAGAGTTATCTTAAGTGCAAAGAACTAAAAGTTTAAAGAATTAAAATAAAATATCATCATCATCATGTCATCACCATCAGCACGGATATCCCTGACCCTTTCTCGCCACCCTTCTCTATCGTCCATTGTTTTGGCAAGTCTTCAGGGCTACATCCTGTATTGGCACAGAGCTGCTGTATGTAGGTTCTAGCTGGTCATCCTGCCTTTGCTTATCCATGTGAAGGGGTCCATAGGAGTACATCACTTATGAGTTCGTCCTTACTTCTCCAGCAGTTTCCTACATGTCTGCTTCGTCTAACTTGAATAGTTTTCATGATGGGTGGTAAATGGCCATACAGTTGCTGCTTTGTAGAGTGTTGCCTCCATTACTTGTTCAATATTGCTCACAGCATTCTTGTGTAGTTGCCATCAAGCTTTTTCTCCATATGTTTAGTTAGTGTCCATGTAGTGCATCCCTACAGCAGTATCAACACAACTGCTACTTGGAAGAAAACTGTGTTGACCTGATTGATAAAATGAAACGCAGAAAAATAAAATATAAATATAAGAAATTGTGGCCAATTTAGTTAATATTTGTTGATTTTTGTAAATATTTATTCATATAATCCCCAGGAATAAAAAAAAAAAAGAATGAACATTATCATTTGTACTTTTTCTTGATAGATATTTAAATATAGATCCCCAACAAGTATGATTTTTTAGAGCTATTCTTTTTAAAGATAAGTAAACTAACATAGTACTTTTGAAAATGATTGCTTATTTATATATTTATTTACCATATTAGTGACATAGATTGAAAATTATGCCATGAAAATAACTATATATCTGATAGACCTAATGAATTATCTTCCTATAAATGTCTGTGTGTATTTCTCTCTCTCTCCCCCACATATATTCACATTTTTGATCATTCAGTTAATTGGTAAGCCACTACCCTACACTTTTATACTCTTTGAGTCACATGACTACCACATGGATGGCATAAGTCATGAGACTTAATCTGGCACCAAATTGGAAACTCAGTCATGATATATTACCCTGCCTAACATGTTTTATAATAGTTAATATATTATAATATTGCTCTGCTTTTTTGTGTATTGAGCACTAAATTATAACCATATATATATATATATAATATATATATATATATTATATATATATAATATCTGAGGAGAAAATCCAAGAAGTAGGAGTATCAATTTAAGTGCTCAATGTCAATGGCTATTGACGTATAATTAATTTGGGATTAAAAATACATCAACACTCAATGTGCAGAGCCAAAAATCTTTTATGTAAAAATGAAAAGAAAAAATTCACTTCTTTGGTGTCATTATAATTTATTTCTGGTTGTAATGACCATCATCAGATGTTGCACGAAAGAACAAATTTTATTAGGGTATTCTTATATTGCTTCTGGCGAGGATGGGATTTGAAAAAAATTTTATTTTCTAATTAAAATAATTCTTTAATATCGTTTTTAATTAAGAAAAAATTTTTATAGTAGAGATATATCTATTGTTATTTTTTTATTTATACAATGTTTATACTTTTCTTTAAAAAAACATAAAAACCATTACCCCTAATTTAAATACTATTGAAAAAATAAAAATAAAATATATATATATATATATATATATATATATATATATATATATATATATATATATAAAATGCAAGCAAGCAGTGGGGTATAACTATCTATTGTTTCATTTATCTGAGGTTGGCCTAATCAGCAAAACTTTTATTAAACTGAAACTACTTTTCAGTATATATCAAAGGAGTAAAATGCAAGCAAAAAAAGAGAGATAATAAGTAATTGATAATAATAATAAAAATGATCAAAATACAGAGTGAAAGTGATTGGTTGGTTGTTTTATGGCATATCAACCCTTGTAAATACCAAATTTTGGTCTAGTGGGTACAGTGTTCACTAATGGCCCAGCAAACTGGGGTTCAATCGCAGGTAAAGTCATATGAAAGACTCAAAAAAATGGTACTTGATGCCTCCTTGCTTAACACTCAGGCATTATAAGGTACGGATCAAAGGTAAAGTGGAGCAATCCAGGGAAAGAAGTAGTGTCCTCCTCTACACCTCAGTGTAAAATAAAAAGGGAAACCTTCAGGTCGCCCTCAACTATGGGTCGCCAACTTTTACTTATATATATATATATGAGAGAGAGAGATAGTGATTTAGAAGCAAATAGTATGTTGGAAACATTTTTTTAAATAAGCCAGAGCTCACTTGTTTGTACGCAGTTAAATGGTTTCAAGTATTGCTATCTAACACTAATAATTCTATTCAATATCAACTGTGTGCAAACAAATGAATAAAGTGTTCTAAGTATTGCTAATAACACTAATAATTCAATTTAACATTAGTCCTTTGTTTGTACACAGCTAAATGGTTTCAAGTATAGAAAATGATTGAATAATTCCATTTGACCTATAGATGGGACCCTAACAGGTATTACCACTCTGGGTCAAAGTGGACCTAGGAGTAATGGCAATATTCGCCAAATCTCTAGGACAGGAGCCTCACTATCAGATGGTTTAGTGTTATATCCAAGACATTTGTTGGAAGGGGGGGGTCACATCCTACCCATGGTGAAGGTTGAGTTTGGTAAATGTATACCACAATAATAATTGCCATAAAACCAGAAGAAATACTATGATTATTCATGTACAAGTCAGACTTTTCCCAAAGATTTTTCAGCCTAAACCTAGGGGTGCATATTATACACAAAAAGCTAAATATTATCTTTTTTTTCCAGCCAAGTGTGTCATCATATTCAGTATTGCATAATGGAAAGTAAGTAATGGTCCAAACTAACAAATGTGTAATAAACACTTTTGTTTTTTTTATCACTACAGAGAAATAGCCATTGGAATGGATGTTTGTTTATGATTTATTTCTTTCATTGTGAACTTACTTTTGCTGAAATTTAGTTACATTCTTATGTTAACATGTCCTTGCCTTTGCCCGAAATTCTGTGTAAATTTTGTGTTTTGAAACATTATATAAACTATAAAAATTCTTATTTTCAGCTGATACAAACTTGATAAAAAATTGTACAAATGTTCAATTTTAATCTAGATTTATTTGTTACTAAGTTTATGGAGGTGCCCGTGGTGTAATGGTTATTGTCATAGGAAATGGACACAGTGACACGAGTTCAAATCCTGGACGAGACTGACTGCATTTCACATTGCACTAATACCCTTGGGAAAGGTATGAATCCAATAATTCTCCCTCCAGCTATGGGTAAATAGTAGGGCAGGCTAGGTTCTTCAGTCTTGGTGAGGCAACTAGTCTATGAGAAAGAAAACTCTGAATTCAAACCTGTTAAACTCCGCTTAAAAATTGACCTTGTGTCATATCCTGCCCGAGCGGAAGGGTTGGTAAATATGGTTACTAAGTTGATGCATATTATACACAAGAGATTTTTTTCTAGAATTTTCATAGCTGAAACTTAGAGGTGCATGTTATACTTGACTAATTATGGTACATTTTATTTGGGAAACTAAATCTCTTTACCAGCTATAAACCAATACATTAACCTTACTCTAATAAAATTGATATACACTCTAGCATCCACTGAATATTGGAGAAAAACAGTTTTAAATAATTCTATTTTAATGATCTGAATCTAAGCTGTTAGTATAAGTATTATATAAATAATATTGATTTACCAGTGCCTAATGTTTGAACAATCTTGTGATTAAATTGTACTAATAAAATAGCAAAAACTGTTACTCTGAATTTTTCTTATTTATAGTTAATACTTTTAAAATACTAAACTAAATGTAAAATTAATTATAAGATAACAATTGAACCCATGATTTATTTTTTGTTCCAAATGAAAATAATTAAAATAAATGAAACCTATCTTTTAAGATATGCATATATCTAAGTATTCTTAAAAGTTCATTTGTCTACAGAGCCAATGAAAATTCAATACTTGCTTCAACACAATATTTTTTTGTGCATACTGGTTTTTCAGATTTAAAAAATGTTCTGTATTCCAAAATTGAAAAAATAATTTTCTGTTCATCACTGAATGCTTATGTAATTATATTTACATAATTTAACATAATATAAGTTCTATTCCTATGTCACCAAAAGAGTCCATAACGTCCCATATATTAAAATAAGAAGAGTATGCTATATTCCCTGAGGATGAGGGGACTACAAAAGTTTTGTATAAATATACACTCGTTACTTCTGTAGTAAATGTAAAGAATCTTGTAGATATTTATCAACAAATATTGGCACTGTGTAAAGTTTCAGGGGAAGCAGAAGTAACTCAGATACTTAACTTTTCGGGTCTGAAAGTTACACCCTTTCCTAAGTTACATGACAAGAGATTTGTGTCTTTTTGAGAAAGTGACAAGAACCATTCTAACCATTTGGAACTATTTCTAGGAATTATTCTTATATAAGCAATCATGATTGGATTCCTGAAAGGCCATCAAGGTTTTCATATTTAAAAAATTACACAAATGAATACATCAGACACCACAAATTTTTAGCTTTTACAAAAATACATGAACAAATGATTTCTTATCCTGAAGATTAAGAGTCTTTTACAAAAATCATTTTAACTATATATATATATATATATATATATATATATATATATATATATATATCACACACACTGTACTCATGAACATTAATGGGTATGTTCCAATCCTCATAAATATGTTAGACATTGTTGTAAGGGGAGTAATATGCTGACTAAGTAGTTCACTACTAGCAGTGGGTTACCTTTTTCATGCTGCTGGCAAGTATTATATTTTGTTAATGGTATAAAGATTTCCATTTCATTTCTAACCTCTGTTTTGGTTATTTCTCATTCAGTAACCTTTTGTTAGGTTACAACAACAATAATTATATATATATATATATATATATATATATATATATATATATATATATATATATAGTAAGACAATTAAAAAATAAATAAAAGATAAAAGGTATCTATTTTTACTAATCAGTTCATTTAATGCGCATATTTTGCTTCAAAAAGCAATTATTCAAAAATAAGATGGATTGACAAAAAATAAGGTTGAAAACTTATAACTTATGTATTTACAGTCTTTTATTTTGAAGATTAAGAGCCTTTTACAAAAATTAAACAGTTGTATCAGTATATATATATATATATATATATATATATATAAAAACACACATTTGAATAAGTAATGACTGTGTAATGAATTTTTTCCCAAATTTTAACCACACAAAAATGTGTTTTCCTCATACATTGCATATAATGAAATAAAAGTAAGTTTAGATGTGTTCAAAATCATATTTCGAATGAACAGCCACTTATTTTTGAAGCAAAAAGTTCATCTTAAAAAGTTGTTCTTTACATGAGTGTAAACATATATATACAAAATTGATAAACAAGGTAATCCAAGAAGTAGAAGAATTTAATGTGAAAGAAAGTCAGTCAACACTATAGCGTTTCGGTTCTAATGAACCATCATCAGGACTAGGAACGATGATATCTAGTGATGTTGAATCACTCATGGATGTTTGATAAAGCATTAAATTCTTCAACATCTTGGGTTACCTTGTTTATCAATTTTCTCTATATTGTCGGATTTATTTCCATTATTTACTTACATATATAATTAGAAGAAGAACTCAACAGACCATCATTTAGGTATTATAAATTTATTTTACCTGGCCACTCGATAAGAGCAACCAACCTCTTCAGATAGCCATCACATAGTGGAGAGAAAAAATTATAAAAGTATACTTTCAATGGATTCTTACTCGTTCAAAAAAGAAAGAAAAAAAGAAAAAAAAAAGAAAGAAATATCTAAACAATTCAAGATGGAAGAAACAAAAAGACCTGGGCCAGAAGCTGGAGTCAAACTCAGGTATGATGTCCATGTCTGGTGTCCGGTATCCTTATTTATCTTCAAGAATTTTTTAATGAGATTCATGAGACACTCAGCACTTGGAATCATTTCACTAAGTTGACCTATTTTACAACAAATCCTGTCTATTTAGATATTTATTTCTTTATCCAGGAAAACATGGCAATAAACACTCATACTAATATCAAACTTATCTTTAGTTAAAATTTTTTTTCTTTTTTAAGGGTTTTATCTGATTTTTATTTTAGATTGAAGTTTAGTCTTTATTTAATGTATTATTATTCTTATGTTTTTTATTCTGACTACTGCCATTCTAATTACAGTTAAAATCCTCATCATTATAATAATTAATCAATGATAATTATATCACTAATAATAACAAAAAAATTTTAATTACTATTATATATGCTGATTACATTTGTTTAGGTACAGGTTCTACATTGACAAAACAACAGCTTCATTCAAAATAAATTCAAAATAACAACAACTTCTTACTTTATGCAAAATGAATATTTCAATGAATAACTAATTATTCCTTTGCAATCTTTTTAAAAATTTTTAATAAGTGATTATTTGTTGATAACTTGTAATTATTCCCTTTGATAATGTTGTTATTCACCTTAATCTTCACAAGATCAAGGGGTGTCCTTGTGGTGTAATGGTTAAAGTGATGGACTGCGGAATCGTAGTAAGCAAGTTCGTACTTCAGTCGCGCTATTATGTTCACTTTCGGGCAAATACCCTTGGGAAAGGTATGAACCCCCTTATCCTCCCAGCTATGGGTTAAATAGCACCACTACTATTCTTCTAGGAGAATAGCATTGGCATTAAATAACCTACAAAGGTTGATATGCCATTAAACAAAGAAACCAAACCATCACAAGATCAACAAAATTAATCACATCGTCAATCAAACTACTCAAATAAGATAAAAATATTTATCTATAAAAATGAGCTATTTAATCAAACAGGCAACATTTCCACACTGGACGGAACCTCTCTGAAACTGGTAGACAAATTCACCTACCTAGGAAGCAGTGTCTCATCAACCGAAAAAGACATAGACATGCGGCTAATGAAGGCATGGACAGCTATCGATAGGCTATCGATCATATGGAAATCAAACCTGACCCATAAAATGAAACGCAGTTTCTTCCAGGCAGCGGTTGTATTGATACTGCTGTATGGATGCACTACTTGGACGCTAACTAAACGGCTGGAGAAGAAGCTAGACGGCAATTACTCAAGAATTTTGCGAGCAATATTGAACAAGTCCTGGCGGCAACACCCCACAAGGCACCAACTATACGGCCACCTGCTTCCCATCATGAAAACTATCCAAGTTAGATGAACCAGACATGCAGGACTCTGCTGGAGAAACAGGGACGAGCTCATAAGTGATGTTCTCCTATGGACCCCCACATATGGCCGAGCAAAAGCAGGACGACTAGCTCGAACATACACACAGCAGCTATGTGAAGATACAGGATGTAGCTCTGAAGACCTGCCCGAAGGCGATGAACGATACGGAAAAGTGGCGAGAGAGGGTCAGGGATATCCGTGCTAGCAGCACGACATGATGATGATGATTTCATAAAACCAAATCTTCAAGTTTTCCATTCAACTTTATCTATTTATTCTTTGTAAGATTATATAATTTTTTTTTTTTTTTGCTATGCATGTGGTGATATTAATTTAACAAATTTTTAAATAGAAGCAAAAAATTAACAATAATTTATCTCAGTGCCCAGGGAAGGAGTAGCGCCCTCCCCTACACCTTGGTGTAGTAGCTATTGAAAAGGGAGCCTTCAGGTCACTCTCGACTAAGGTTGCCAACTTTACTTACTATTATGAACATATTTTGTAAAATTTCAACAGGCACAGCTATTGTGATGATAAAGGAAGGATTTTTTAAAGATTTTTAATGGCTCATCAGTCTTCATGGGTTATTGAATGCCAAAGCCATCCTTATAGAACAGTAGTAGTACTATTTAACTCATAGCTGGGGCGGGATGAAGGGTATACTTTTCTTAAGGTTAGTAGTTTGAATTTGCTTACTATAATGTTACAATCTAGGAAGATAGCCACCATGTCTTGAAGATATCCCTCCTAATAAAGAAATTTACCTCCTAGAGAAATCAATGTGGCTTTAAATGAAAGATTAAGAAAATAAAGAAAATTTATAAGTTAAATATCAAGGTAATTAATTAATTAATTGATTTTAATAGCATGTTAACCTGTCTAGGGTTATTTTATGCCTAGAGGTGAGAGAATCATGTTCATTGTACATTCTTATTTACATTTTTTGTGTAGTTATTTCTTAAGTATTTTTTTTTGTTTTATACATAGTCCAGTCAAATGCAAGGAATTTTTAAATAGATCTATTTGACCCATAGTTCGGACCCTCACAAATACTAAAACTCAAGGTCAGAGTAAACCTGGGAGTAATGGCACAGAAGGTGTATTCCACACTCCCAGATCTCCAGAACTGGAGCCTCACTATCAGGTGCAGTTTAGTGTCATACCCTTGACACCCTTTGATAGGGGGATCTTCTCTCTCTGCAGAAGATACTGTCAGCATATTCTATGCCCTGCCAACTGGGTGAACAGAATCTTGAATATGACAAAAACATGTTATGAGCAATATAAAGAATTTGGTTAAAAAACTTCATGAAGGTTACTAAAAGTCGAATGATAGTTGAGGTATTGATACAAACAACAAAGATAAAGATGTTAGTAAAAGTGTCATTTTTCAGAGTGCTTGGCTAAAGACCAGAATTATAAAGAGTTACAGTTTACAAAAGAGAAGATTATTAAGGAACTGTGAAGAGAGTGTTTTTTTTTTTGTTTTTTTTTTGTTGTTTGTTTTTTTTTTATGAAGAAGAGAAAAAGATGATCCTATTGGCACTGCCTGGTTCTGTCTGCTGCACAAGATGATTGTCTTCATGCATGCTGCCTCTGATTCATTACCATGGATGGCACTTTGAAAATATTCCCGAAGATAATTAACATGGAGTGGTGAAACTACTTATGGCCTGTGGAATGTTATATGATAAAAGAGACAAGATGATTCCCAGTGTGTTGACATGTGAAAACTGTCATGCAGTTTTCTTCTTTTTCTCACCGAAAGAATTATGGGAGATTATGTGTGAGATATTATGTACCATATTTGCTATTCTATAAAACACACGGTTTACAAGGACATCTGAGGGATTAACACTTTCTATAACTCATTGAAATCTCAGAGCAATCTATTTCAAGCCTGAATAGTCACCCCCCCCAGTCATAAAACCAGTGTAATACTTGCATAGTCTTCTGATTCTATCTCTGTTCTATAAAAGTTAGTGTATACATGCAAATGTCACAATTATTAGAGGACAGATTTTTAAAACACAACTCCAAATTTATATTTGAACATTTCAAAATGCATATATATATAAAGCCTTTTATTAAAGTTTTTTTTTATAAAATTTGATAAATTAAAATTCAATAATTGATTGATTGATTCTAACGGCATATCAATCCGTTTGGGGCTATTTTATGCCACAAGGTCAGGGAATTGCGTTCATTGTACATTCATATTTACATTTTTTTTGTATTTGTTTCTTAAAAAGTTTTTTTTTTGCACATGGTTCTATCAAAAATGAATAATTTTTAAACAGATCTATTTGACCAATAGATGGAACCCAAACAGATACTACCACTTTGGGTCAGGGTGGACCTGGCAGTAATGGCAATGAAGTTGTACTCCACTCACCCCATATCTCCAGAACTGAAGCCTCACCATCAGATGTAGTTTAGTGCCATACCCAGAATACCCTTTTGATAGTGGTGGGGGATCTTACCCCTCTGCAGAAATTACAGTTAGTGTATTATTAGCCCCACTGCAAGGGTTTAGCTTAGGTTTGGTTATGTTTTATGGTATATCAACCATTTTGAGTTATCTAATGCCAGATATATTATACAGATATATTAGGTATACATAATTTGTAAACATAAGTCAACAAAGTTAAATAGTTCTAAGTATTGCTATGGATCACTAATAATTTAATTAAACATCAGTTATTTGTTACATACAATTAAATGATCAAACAGTTCTATTTCAAACAATTCAATTTAACACAAGTCATTTGTTTTCATAGTTTTAATGTCAGACAGTTCTATTTGACTCATAGATAGGACCCTATCAGGTGCTACAACTCTGGGCCAGAGTGTACCTGGGAGTGATAGCAATGAAGAGTTACTCTGCATTCACCAAAGCTCCAGAACTGGAACCTCGCCATCAGATTGTTTGATATCATATCCAGGCACTTGTTGGGGGGTACTCTTCTGTAGAGATGCAGTCAGTGTATTCTACAGCTCTAGCTGACTGGGCTGAACTGCCAGGGTGTAAATAAAAATTGGTTGAAATAAATAGAAAATAGGATAAAGAATCAAATATATTTTATTTACTCCTTGATCTAATTATTACTTCTATTGCATAACTTTTTTTTAATATTTGCATATTAATTTCTGTAGTTAAAAAAAAACAAAAACAAAAAAACAATCACTATAACACCAACTGAAAAACCAAGGTAAAATTCTACATGGGCACCTGTTCAAGTAAACAGGGAGAAAAATTCTATTTTAATTTCTTTTGTGATTTGAACTAATTAGACACTCAAACTCATTGCAATTTTTTATGTTTTGAAAAAAAAAAATCAAATTAGTTTACATTTTATAGGAAGGTTCATTTTCACATTTTAATTCAATGTAGAATTCTTGAGCAGTTAGCATTGGAAAAGACAAATAACTCGACAGGTTAACTTATTTCAATTAAAAAAAATTTTTTTTTTTTTTTTTTTACTTCCAATGGTGTAAGTGTGTAGGAGGGGCATTTTTAAAATACTTTTGTATTATGGACACAGCCACAGCGCGGAAGAAATCTTGTTTTATTTTAGCAGAGAGAGATCAGATTTCCATATGATTGACAACCTGTCAATAGTAGTAATTGTATGCTGACATCACTTTCAGTTGATGAGATATTGCTACTGAGGCATGTGAACTGGTCTACTAATTTCAGAGACTTGCAGCTTAAAGAGGGGGATAGTTCCTTCTTGTTTAAAATACATGAACTCTGCTTTATTTGTAGAGAACAACAATTATTGGATAGAGGTAGGTTGGTTACTTTTGGAGGTGCCCGTGTTGTAATGGTTATCGTCATAGGAAATGGACACAGCGAAATGAGTTCAAATCCTGGACCAAGCTAATTGCATTTCACATAACACTAATACCCTTGGGAAAGGTATGAATCCAATTATTCTCCCTCCAGCTATGGGTAAATAGTAGGACAGACTGGGTTCTTCAGCCTTGGTGAGGCAACTAGTCTAAGAGAAGGAAAACTCTGAATTCAAACCTGTTAAACTCTGCTTAAAAATTAACCTTGTGTCATATCCTGCCCGAGCGGAGGGGTTGGGTAAATATGGATAGTTTGGTTGCTTGTGTTTTATGGTATATCAATCCTTGTAGGTTGTTTAATGCCAAATCCTGTTTATACATACATATTAAACATATAAAGGATTTATAAATGAATAGTCTGTTGGTAACATTTTTAAAGAAACCAGACCTCATATGCTTGATACAGTTAAATTGTTTCAAGTATCGCTATTTAACACTAATAATTCAATTTAACAGCAGTCATTTCTTTGCACACAGATAAATGGTTTCAAGTAAATAATTTGATATTTCTATTTGATTCATGGATGGGATCTAAACAAGTATTACCATACCAGGTCAGAGTGGACCTGGGAGTAATGGTAATAGTACTTCACATTCCTCAAAGATCCAGAGGCCTCACTATCAGATTGTTTAGTGTCATATCCAGGACACTCACTGGGTGGAGAGGGTTTTACCTCTCTGCAGAGGTGCAGTCGACATAATCAACAGCCCTAGCCAATAGGATGATGGACAGAGTACATTTTTTTAACTTTTAAAATCTACCTAGAAGTATATATACCATTGTTGCTTATTTAAAGCCAAATCCTGTTTTGACATATATATTAAATATATATGATTTGTAAACATTTTTTAGATACACAGAGTTAAATGATCAAAAAGTTCTATTTCTAACAATTCAATTTAGTATAAGTCAACAAAGTTAAATGGGTTCAATTATTGTTATGTATCACTAACAATTCAGTTAAATGATTAAACCTTTCTATTTCAAACAATTCAATTTAGCATAAGTCATTTGTTTTCACTGTTTAAATGTCAAAAAGTTCTATTTGACCCTATCGGGTGCTACCACTCCAGGCAAGAGTGAACCTGGAAGTGATGGCAATGAAGAGTTACTCTGCATTCCCCAAAGCTCCAGCATTACTAGAGCCTCACCATCAGATTGTTTAATGTCATATCCAGGACACTTTTTGAGGGTGGGGTCTTACCCCTCAGCAGAGATGCACTTGGTGTATTCTTCAGTCCCAGCCGATTGGGCTAATTTTCCATAGTAATTTATCTTGCTTCTTTTTTTAACATTTTTACTTTCTAAGGTAAAAGTAAGACTGCAAACATAGATTGCACGTTGTTATCATCAAGTTGCAAATTAGAATAGAAATTGCTTTGTGCAATGTTATTAATTAATTTAAATTTCGATTACTCAGCTAAGTTAAATGTTTTGCACTATTTTGATAATATGATGTACAATTAAGGAGTTCTGGACAAAGGGATGCCAAGCTCACCCAATACTCTCAGAGGGGGGATCCTTATGGTGTAATGGTTAACGTGATGGACTGTGGAATTGTAGTAAGTGAGTTTGAAATCCAGCCGCGCTATTACATTCACTTTCTGACCACTACCCTTGGGAAAGGTATGCACTCCCTTATCCTCCCAGCTATGAGTTAAACAGCATCACTGCTGTTCTTCTAGAAGGATGGCTTTAGCATTAAATAACCCACAAAGGTTGATATGCCATTAAACAAAGAAACTTAACCGATACTTTCCAAGCGCTACACACCAGATTTGTATCTATAGCTTGGAGCACAGTGTCTGAATCCTGTTTTAGGTTTGCCTAATCATTGAGGTTTTTGCAACCCAAGGGAAATATCTTGATCTATCTGGTTACTGTACTATGATCAATTGTACCTTTACCTTTCAAACAACAAATGTTTTAGTTGCTTCCAAAGTGTTATGGCCCAGTTCAAACGAATAAAACATAAGTTCTTGAATTAGACTATGTCCAATGTTCATCTGTATGGCTTTCAAGTCCAACACAGAATGAAGCAATCTGCAATATGTCAGTGCACCTACTACCTCTATACTATCCACCACAGTGAGTAACTCCTACTGTTTGAACTGCTTCAGACAAGCGATATACATGGCACAAACTAATGTATCAAAATATTGTAAAACTTTTGGCTCGCCCAAGTGGATTTTCACAGGTAAAGATTCCACACTCTGATCCAAGGTAAAAGTACAATGTAGAGATACTGATTCTAAGCAAGTGCACAGATACTACACTCTCAGTTACTGATGGACAAACAGAGAAAAAGTCATGATAGATAGATAAGCAGAGTTTGGTTTGGTTTCTTTGTTTAATGGCATATCACCTTTTGTGGGGTTTTTAATCCCAAAGCCATACTTGTAGAAGAACATTAATAGTACTATTTAACCTATCATCATCATGTCGAGCCGCTAGCACGGATATCCCTGACCCTCTCTCGCTACTTTTCCCTATCGTTCATCGCCTCTGGCAGGTCTTCAGGGCTACATCCCATATCCTCACATAGCTGCTGTATGTATGTTCTAGCTGGTCGTCCTGCTTTTTCTCGGCCATATGTGGGGGTCCATAGGAGTACATCACTTATGAATTTAACCCAAAGTTGGGGGAATAAGGAAATTCATATGTTTCCCAAGGGTATTAGTTTGAAAGTGAACATAATAGAACGACTGTGGTTCAAACCTGCTTACAGTGATGTAAAGTGTAATCCTCATAGCATGATGGCTAAAGTGTTGGACTGTGGCCTTGAAGTAAGCAAGTTCAAACTCCAATTGTGTTATTACATTCACTTTCAAACTAATACCCTTGGGAAAGGTAAGTACTCTCTTATCTCCTTGTAACTGGTTAAATAATATCACTACTGCTACTGTTCTTCTATAAAGATAGCTTTGGTATTAAATAACCCATGAAGGTTGATAGGCCATTTAACAAAGAAACCAAACTAAATTACTATGATGTCGCAGTACAGCACTACACCATGGGGATTCCCTCCAGATGAACATAGGTAAGAAAAAACAAATGTTCAATGCAAGATTTAAAAACATGACCTTCTCATTAGCTGGGTGCGTAAGACCAGTGAGCCAATTTTGTTCTATGATTGTAACTAAATGGTTACAGTTTTCGCATTCCCTTGTTAAGCTGCTGCCAAGATTGCTTGAAAAAAAAAAAAAAAAAAAAAAAAAAAAAAAATGGGATTTTATTACCCAGTCCTTAGTTGAAGAGAATCAAGGATATTGCACCATATAATTGTAACCTGAGATATATTTGGCCAAATTACAATATATATATATATATATATATATATATATATATATATATATATTTATTTATATTAGTACAGTCTCAGCTGTATTGATTGCTGTTCAGGTAAACTAGTTTTAGAATCTGTGTTTGCACACCTTTTAAGAAATGTTTCCAGATGTTTGAAAATTGAGATAATTTTCTCATAGAAAATAGATTTTTGCAATTTTCTGCAGTGGCAAAAAATAAATAAATAAAACTTTTTAAAATCCCCCCCACAGGTTTGCAAGATGCAAGATTCAAATCCAGTTTATAGCAATATATTATTTACCCCGACCCCCATCCTGACTGAATGATGAATAGGTTCCCTGGTTGATAATAATATCTTCCATGCTCATACATTCACACATGTGTATACCATGATATGTAAGTATAGGCATCAACTAATATAGATATAATTTATTCTTATACCTATTTGCTTTTTATCTTATTAAAATTTTTTTTAAATCTTCTGTTTTGGAAAAACTAAAGCTACCAATAAAACTGGCATTTTTACCATTTTCACTCACTTTATATTCTAAATTAACATTTTCTTAACTCTGGCTCAATGCCAAGATCACAGGACATTTTCCCCCCATATTTCAATAAAGATCCTAGGCAGAAAAAAATGGATAACGCACTTTGATCCTAGCTTACCCATAAATGAATAATGTAGTCATTTTTTACAAGGATTATATATGAAGTCATTTTTTTTGTAAATTTTTCCCAGTGCACAACTCTTACGGACTGCTATAGATAGGTTAACAACCTATGTTAAAATCTGAACTCTGTGATAAAATGAAACGTGAATTTTTCCAAATTGTAGAAGTGTCACTACTACTATATGGTCGCACTTCAACAAAACACCTAGAGAGAAAGCTAGATGGGAACTACACAAGGATACTACATACTGTTTTTAAAATATCCTGGAAGTATCACCCAACAAAACAGCAGCTGAATAGTCACTTACTTCAATGGTTTGTGGTTGGTTTTTATGGCATATCAACCTTTGTAGGTTATTTAATGCCAAATCCATTTTTATACAAATAATCAGTTTAGCATAAGTACACAGTTTAATTGCCAAAAACATTTCTATTTCAAGCAATTCAATTTAGTCAAACAGTTCTAATTCAAACAATTCAGTTTAGCAGAAGTACAGTTTCAATGTTGAAAACAATATTGCAAGTAATTCAATTTGGCATAAGTATGCAGTTTAGTTCTATTTGACTCATAGATAGGGCCCTATTAGGTACTACCACTCCAGGCCAGAGTGGACCTGGGAGCAATGGCAATGAAGGGGTACTCCACATTCCCCAAAGCTCCAGAATTACTGGAACTTCACTATCAGATTGTTTGGTATGTTCTCCAGGACACTTGTTGGGAGGGGGGTCTTAAACCCTCTGCAGAAAAGCAGTTGGTGTATTCTACAAAATGGTTTGTGAGATGGGAGGTAAGATGAGCAAAATATGCTAGGTACTGCTGAAGAAGCAAGGACAAATGCACAAAAAATGTTTCCTAATGGATTACTACATATGAACATACAAGTGTTGGCTGGCCAGTAAAGACTTATATTCACGAGCTCTGTATGGACAATTGATACAGTCTACAGGATTTGGTAAAAGTAATGGCTGATAAGGACAGATGGTGAGAGATAGTCAAAGAAATCCATCCTGTTGGCATGTCTTAATGGTTATAATGTTAGGATTATATATAAGGACATTTATTTTTGCTAAATTTTCCTCATTCAACACCATTTAACAAGTTTTATCTTTTTTGAAAAATCATAATTATATCATCATGATGTCATGCCATTAGCACTGATATTCCTGAATCTCTCTCACCACCCTTCTTTATCGTCCATTGTTTCTGGCAGGTCTTCAGGGCAACATCCCGTATCGGCACAGAGCTGCTGTATGTAGGTTCTAGCTGATCATCCTGCTTTTGCTGATCCATATGAAGTGGTCCAAAAGTCATTATTATTATGAAAATTTGAGCCCAATTAAGTAAAAAAAAAAAAAAAAAAAAAAAAAAAAGCCCAAGCAAAAAAACAATAAGAAAAAAAAAGAACATATTGCTCAATAAACATAACTAAAAAAACAACAAAAAAAAAAGGCTTTAGAAAGACAAAAACTAGTTGTTGAACCACAAGAACATATATAACCCCATTTAGTTGATAAGTAGTAAAGTTGACGACCATAGTCAAGGGTAGCCTGAAGGCTCCCATTTTGATAGCTACTACAGCAAGGTGTAATGGAGGGTGCAACTCCTTTCCCTGGATTGTTCTACTTTACCCTTGGTTTGTACCTTATAATGCTGAGCGTTAAGCAAGGAGGCATCAAGTACCATTTTTTGAGTCTTTGGTATGACTCAACCTGGGATTGAACCCAGGTCTCCAGGGCCATTGGTGAACACTAACCATTATGCCAATGTAACCCTATTTAGTTGATATATAGTTGGGAGTCAACAAGATCAAAAGATTTTAGGCCAGTCATCTTTGTTAAGTGCCAAAGTTCTTGATTACATGTCCAAGTATTTAATTTGTTCTCTCAAAAAGTGACTTAAAAAGCTATCTTTGCAGATTGGGCTGTCTACAACTTTTGTTTCCAGAGCCAATAAGAAGTTAAGAAATTAATACAAGCTAACGAACATATGGAAATTCGATCTCTCTAATAAAATAACACAAGAATTCTCTCAAGCTGTAGCTGTGTTAGAACTACTGTATGGTTGCACCACTTAGATTAACAATGTTTGATTGATTAATTTAACAGCAAGTCAACCTGTCTCAGGTTAATTTATGTTACGAGGTTAGGGAATCACATTTATTGAATACTCATATTAACATTTTTTGTAAAGTTTAAGACTAACAAAATGCCTGGTGAAAAAGCTAAATGAGAACTACACACAAATGCTGCACGCTGTTTCAAACAAATTCTTAAAGCAGCACCATTCAAAATAGCAGCTGTATGGTCACTTACCGACTATCTCACAATCCATCCAAGTAAGATGAGCAAGACATGTTGGGCACTGCTGGTGAAGTAAGGATGCACTTATAAGCACTATTCACCTATGAACTCCAATACATGGACACACCAGTGTTGGCCAACCAGCAAAGACTTACATTAATCAGTCCTGTGTGGACACTGGATATCATCTAGAAGTCTGATGAAGAGTGATAAGGACAGATGATGAGAGAGAGAGTCAAAAGAATCTGGGCTGTTGTTCATGCTTTGATTATGAACTTTTTATAGCCCAGAAAACATGAGTTGTAGATAGTCCAATCTGTGAAGATGCCGATTTTTCAAAAGGTAGAGAAACATGGAAGCATGGTACCACACAATCTTCCTTCCAACAATTGTCTGTATTATTATACTATTACAAACTAAGTAAATATTGAGAAGTTGAGAAATAAATAAAAGACACTTTCAAAAGACCAAAACTGGTTGCTTTATCACAATAACATCTATAATCTTACATGCAACTCTGGTTAGCACAAAATTCATTGACACTTGTTCCTTAAAAGTCACACTCCTTATATTTGGCAGCAGTAGTAGCATATTGGTTACTGTTGTAGGCAATGGACACAGTGATCCAAGTTCAAATCCTGGACAGAGCTGTACATTTTCGTTTTTTTATCTTTGTCCTTTTTTTTATCCTTGCCCTTGAGGTCATAATAATTACACGGATGCATATTTCCAATCCTCTTGGGAAGATATGGCCCTGGAGTTGACCATGTCCTCTGTAAAGAGTACAGATGTAACTTGCAAGACACATGTTAATTGGCCGTGCAATTACCATGACTAGTTAATTTGGCGTCACTTGTGTGCAATATGGACTGATGGCTCAGTCATAGAGTTTTGGCTCTGCAATCTGTGGTTCCTGGTCTGATCTCCAGTAGTGGGGATCATGGTGTACACAGCTGATGAAACCTAATAAGGTCAAAACAGCTGTGCAGTGTTTCTGTATGTTGTGCATAAGTGTTCACCGGATTTTCTGGTCATAGTAATTTAATTCATAACTGGAAAGAGCTGTTTGCATTTCACATAACACTAATGATCCTGGGAAAAGTATGCAATCAACTATTCTCCCTTCAGCTATAGGTAATTAGTAGGAGAGACTGGGCTCTTTAACCTTGGGATGACAACTGGTCCAGGAGAAGGAAAACTGAATTCGAACTAGCTGTTGTTGGCGACCTTTGTCGAGGGTAACCCAAAGGCTTCCTTTTCAATAGCTACTGCACCAAGGTGTAGGGAAGGGCACTACTCCATTCCCTGGATTGCTCCACTTTACTTTGATTCTTATCTTATAATGCTGAGTGTTAAGCAAAGCGGCATCAAGTACTATTTTTTTAGTTTTTAGTATGACTCAACTTGGGATTAAACTCCGGTCTCTTGGACCATTAACGAACACTACTCATTAGGCCATGTGTCATATTCTGCGTATGCTGGAGGGGTTGGGTAAATACATAGTCTTCATATTTGGTCCCAGCTGACTTTTAGTTTGTTTTCTCATAGCAAAAACATTTTCTACACAATACAGTACATATAAAAGAATGTAATTAATAGGTTGAGAAAATCCAGTGATAAACAATCAGATATATTTTGCGAGTTGGGGGGTGGGAATCACATGGACAGCAAAAAATGCAATTTAAAGACAAAACACAACTTAAAAAATACCAAAAAAAAAAAATCACAACTGAAAAAAAAAAAAAAAAAAACAATGAAAAAACCATAACAAAAACAAAAACAGCTTAAAAAATAACTTAGAAAAAACATAATAAAAAAGAGCAACTAAAAACATAAAAATATGAAAAACTAAAAGAAAAATTAACACCCCCCTTCCCCCCAAAACAACCTAGTAATATTGTATCAATACAGGTTGAGTAAGTTTTCAAGGAGATAAAATATTAGTACATTTTTTCTTTTGTGTTCAGCCACAAAATATTTTTGGAATTTTCTGTGTATATATGCATTCAAACAAAGACAAAAAATGTTTGATTGATTAATCTCCAAAAGCATGTTAACCTGTATCAGGTTATTTTATGCTTAGAGGTTAAGGTATCACATTTATTGTATACTCATAATAACATTTTTTGTAAAGGTGTTTGACATCTTTTTTACAGCACACAGTCCAATCAAATACAAATCATTTTTAAACTGATCTATTTGACCAATAGATGGTACCCTAACAGGTCTGATTCCTCTGGGTCAGAGTGAACCTGGGAATGATAACAATGAAAGGATACTCAAGAACTGGAGCTTCACCATCAGATGCAGTTTAGAGTTATTCTCAGGACACCCCTTTTTGAGAACTTACACCTCTTCAAGGGATACAGCTTGCATATTCTAAGCCTCGCCAGCTGTTGTGATGGTGACCAAAGAAAGACACGCGGAACACAAAAGGTTTGATAGAAAAACATATATTCAAGTAACAGAAACAAGACACAAGTGAACTTGGTTAAACAGTAGTTAGTTGGTAGAAAGCTGAGAGTTCAGTGTAGTAGTGACTATCCGTCCACTATGCAAATGGTATCACACATGATTGTGTCACGCTGATTGGTGCACTCCCGTCTGACGCTCTTGTTGACGTGTATTTATGGAGGAGGGCGAGTCCATTATGTAGAGAGTACAACACCAACGGAGCAAAAAGACAGAAAAAGATACACATATCTATATCCAACATAACAGAATATCTTGTTAATAAGATAGAAAATGTTTTATGAAAAACTAAACTTTTAAAAAATGCTCTTAAATTATATATATATATATATATATATATATATATATATATATAATCCTCTTAAATTCTATATGCTGAAAATCCAAACTTTTAAAAAATCCTCTTAATTTATATATATATATATATATATATATATATATATATATATATATATATATATATATATATATATATATATATATATATGCTGAAAAACCAAACTTTAAAAAAATCCTCTTAAATTATATATATATATATATATATATATATATATATATATATGTGTGCTGCAATTTCTCCTTTAAACATGTTTTATTAAATGGATCAACTAAAATAAGCATAAATGAAGTCTCTCCAATTGAATAACTTACTCACACACATTTTTGGAAGTGCTCGCAGAGTAATGGATATCATCATAGAAAATGGACAAGGAGACCCAAGTTCAAATCCTGGATGAGGTTGTTTGCATTTCACATAACACTAATAGGGAAAAGCATGAATCCAACTATCCTTTTAGCAGATATGGGTAAAGTAGTAGGTCAGACTAAGCTCTTTAGCCTTGGTATTGCAACTGGTCTAGAAGGAAAACTCTGAATTCAAACAATAAAAAAATTGACCTTGCGTTGCATCCTGCTTGTGCAGAGGGGTTGATAGATGCACACGCAGACATGTATATATTGATGGAAAATTGCAATACTGAATAAATGTTTCAATATACAAATCAATATTTGCACAGATTCCAAAGTAAGAGTTGTATCAAGAATATTCAGAACCTATATTGATACAATGTACATCAAACTTAGTTGTTAAAAAAACTCTTACAGTCATACAATCAAGCAAATGGTTGGATGTGCCTTATTTTGGAACCAGAGCAAATATTGATCTGTATATGGAATTTACATTTATATTTAACCTTGAATAAACTGAAACACGGACTGCTGTGATTTTATTTTCAGTGAGTGAGTGAGTGAGTGAGTGTGTGTGTGTGTGTGTGTGTGTGTGTCTCTCATATATATCATCAAGTCACACTGACAGTATGGATTCCCCTGACTCTCTCTCTCTTTCTCTCCATCTGTTCCTATCATCCATTGCTTCTGGCAGGTCCTGTAAACTACTTCCAGTATCCCCAAAGAGCTGATGTAAGCTCTTTCTCGTCAGTCAACACTGATGTGTCCATTTGTACTCCTTGACTATGGTCGCCAACTTTACTTGCTTATCTATAGAAATATTTGCCAACATTAAATGTTTCAGTTTTTAGAACTTCATAGGGGCATGCAAATTATTAAATGAAATGAAAAAGATGAAAGTTTTAAAACATTCTATTTCCATTGGTAGCACACCGTTTCAAATTTGTATAATGTAATTAGTGTTCACTCCCCATGAAATAAGTTATATCACACAAATGTGCACACACACACACACATATATATATATAGGTATTAAAACAATAGAGGAAAATGCTAGAGAAGAACTACACAAGAATGCTACATGCTGTCTCAAACAAATTCTGAAAGCAAAATCCCACAAATGAGGAGCTGTACAGCCACCTGCCTCCCATCATACAAACCCTTCAAGTAAGACAAACAAGACATGCAGGAAACTGCTGGAGATGTTCTCTTATGGACTATTGCACACAGACATGCAGAATTGGTCAACCAAGACTTATTTACATCAGCTCTGTACAGACATAGGATACAACCTAGATGACCTGCCAGGAGCGATGGATGACAGAGATGGATAGGAAGCAAGAGTCACATAACTCAGTACTGTCACACATACATATATATATATATATATATAACATACATAAATACACATGTATAAATATGAATAGATATATAAATATAAAAAAGAAAGATAAGCAGAGAGTGAGAAAGAAATCAATTCCATTAAACTTAACTCACCCACCCTGAACTAATAATCTCATCTTGACCTAGATTAACAACCAACTCCACATGACATTCTATTTCCTCCAAACATATAAAGGAAAGTAAATAAATAAAAAAAATGATAACAATACTAAATGGGAGGTGTAACAACTCAATCTATTGATATTAAGCTGATCTTTGTATGGCACATCTTGTGAATGGTATGAAATCATTTTTTTCCCATCTCAACCAGTTATAGGTAAATAGCTGGTTAAGTTAGAGACATTTAGCCCTGTAAATCTTGAAATCAATCTTGAGTGTTTAATCTTAGATCAGCCCAGGGGTCATTATTGGTTACTGTCACTGTGTAACTCAGTACAACTGGCAACATCTTAATTAGAAAGGAGACGGTCATTGTTAAGGAATTTCTCATTGCCTGAAGTTGGATTGTTTTTATGGCATTGTCATGGTAGTTTGAGTTTACAACAAGTTTATGCCCTTGGTAGAGTCGGGTAGTTTGGTAATTCAT